>NMUG010009384.1:0-11298 GCA_002855965.1 Monotropa hypopitys
CCAGTCGACGTTCTTCAAAATCGAATTTTTTCCAGAATTTTGGTTTACGAACCACTAATCCCCCAAACTTCATAACTTCGAACGTTTTGCCTCTAAACCCAAAAATCAAACATACTAAAGTGTTTCCAACATACATACACTAAACATATTCAATTTATAACCTCAAATAACTCTTAAACATACCCAAACTTCATCAAACCACCCTCAAAACCACCATTTTCCCAAAAATGAGATTATTAATTAAGACTCCGATCTAGAATGAATATGACATGATTTAGATACAAAATGTACATCATTAGATTCGTACTAACCTCGGGAACAACGTTGTAGAAGATTCTCTCCTTCGATTCTCACCCGAAGACCTTCGATTTCTTGAATTCCTCCTAGCCTCCTTCTTCCTCTCTCTCTATCTTCTAAATCAAGAGTTTTGTATAATGGGATTATACTAACACTCTTAACCTAATCAGATTTCTAGGCTAAAAGTCTTAAATACCCTCATCCTTTACTCCCATTCATCCTTGTGTGCCATTAACCCCCTTTTATTTTATACTTATTGATTTAAAAACATAAAATGCATTATAAATTCCATTAATTTATTTAGCTCATGGCACTAAATTACAAAGGTGAATATTATTCTCAAGCTAATTCCTTTGATATTATTTTAAAATATTTCCAATTAAATCATTAGACGTGACGGGTATTACACCATCCTACAGCAAAAAGGTAATCCTCGATCCTTCGATCACTATGTTAATAGTCTTGAAAACTTAACAAAGGGCTCTGCCGATCTCTTTGTTATTCGGCAGGACTACTGTCACCCCACATTCTGCTCGACAAGTCCACCGAAGGTCCTTGACACACTAAATTCAGCTCGGTAAGCCTTCCTTTGGATTTTTCAAGCTAACCGGAGCATCCCAAACTATAGTACTTGTGCTCAGCAAGCCTTGAGTATGGCTTAACCATCCTAAAATAAATTACTTAGTATCCGGCAGTTGGCCATAAATGTCTAGACTCTCCTTGAACCAATTCAGCAAAGCTTAACTCAGCTCGGCAAGCTTGTAGTAAGAGATGTATATTTGCCTTAATTTGGTCATTTAAAAGAGAAGTATTACATATGTATACATATTGGCAAATTAGTAAGTCCAATTGATTGGCAGTTTTTCATAAATCTAGTTGGTGCATAGTGGATTTTGTCAAGAATGTCTTCTTGATGTTAAGAGAGAATATCGATGTATATTTCAGTATTTTGAAGTTTGTGAGGAAAAATGTTGTTTGGTGACCCATAATGTCATGACTCAATCCAAAACGGGCCATGACCAGCCAACGAACAAGCTCGCAAAGTACTAAAGTAACGAGTCAAGGAATTCCATCACAAAATATAAAATAAATGTGGAAGCATTTGAGCAAGTACCCAGAGATGTGCATACAGTTCTCATTACCATTAATTTTTCTTTACAAGACACAACTGGATATGAAACTAAAAAGTACACTAAGTCAACTATGTTCTATGCCTCCAATCTAGTCTTCTCAAGTTTTAAAAAAGGGTTTTATAAAAACGCATAAGCATAAAGCTATAGTGAATCAAAATATGTAGAGATTACTAGTTTTCATGGATCAACAATAGTAGTGATGAAATCTATTTTTTCCTCAACATAATAGTTATGTGGATCATTAGCCTATGATTGTAATCGTGGCTCATCGGCCTTAAATCGTAGTCAAATCAAGCCTATGGCCTTCACTCCAAGTCCTTCGACGTATGACTTATTTTTGTGGATATTCCGGCATGAATTCAATTTTGTTCTTCATGGTACCAGTGTCTTTAGGAAGAGACCCCAAGAAATATATAATGTTGGCATGATATCATCCATTGGTCATCTGACAATGACCCCCACTCTTATTACCCCTAATATTGCTTATTTTAAATCTCTCCATCGGCACAAGCAACCGTGCAACGTCCCATACCGTTCAATCATAAAATATTATCCGTTTTGCAAATCCATGGTAATAAAACAAATGTGAATGTTGTTTTAATTTTATCAAGGGTAAACATAATATCATTTGATGCTCACTAGCATGTAATCATACTTTCAACAAAAGTGTAAGCATGCCTTTAAAGAAATTACGAGTTACTAAAGCATATAGAGACTCACATAGTTCAGTTTGGGGATTTCTTTGCTTTTACTTCTATTTATTCAAATTTTTTCCTAACATATCATTCATCATTTTATACATTTACTACCGAATAGAGCTTAGTCGGACCCTACTTGGCCGACTGGCCTTATGGTCGAAGGCTTATAGGCCAAAATCAGTAAAACCGGAAACTTATAGGTTGGACAGTTTTGATACTGGGCCGAAAAGACTGAGACCGAGCTAAAATAAGTTACCGAACCAAGTTCAAATATTTCTCTGGTTGTTTTAAGTTTGGACATAGTGAGAGTGTGGGAATAGTGTTTTTCAGATATCTAGTTGGTCAAAATGGTCGAAATATGAATATAAGTGTTTAGACCAAGTGTTTACTCAAACTGATGCTCAATCGAGTAGAGAGAGGTCAAAGAACTGACCGTCCTGTCGAGCATAAATAGACAAGGTTTGGCCTACAGGCCATTGTGCCGAGCATAAGATCGCTGGATGTCGTCCAGTGCTTTTATATTGCTGAATAGGAATACCAGGAATAAAATGTGGATATTAAGATATTTCTTGGTCGTCGATCGAAATGGTCAAATGTGAGAGGAGTGCGGGAGCTAAGTGTTCAAGAGACCTAATTGGTTGAAAGTGGTCGAAATGTGGATACAAGTATTTTGGGTTAGTTGACTGCTCAAACCGATGTCCAACCGAGCACAAGGACCAAAGAATAGACTGTTCTTTGTCGAGCACAAGTTTTGCCAAGATAAAAGCTCCGACTGGGCTAATTTTCAAATGATTCCCTTTGGTTAAATGCTTGTGTATGTGTGGCAAGGCATTCTCAGCCAAAAAATAACTCTACTGAGCTAAAACAAGGGTGCCGCATAGAGAACCAGGCTCTATGTATTGGGCAGTGTGATAAGGCCTCAGACATGTTTGTCGAGCAGAACTTAAATGTGCCAAACTAGTCTTTTAGTGCGGCTTGACCTTTAAGGATGTCTGACGAGCAAGAATAATGATTGCCGAGTAGTCGTATCTGGAGGCTTGAGAGTATAATAAGAAAAAAGTATTTTACCTTAGACCAGAGAATTAATTGTCAGAGGGTTTGACTTGCCGAGCACTGAGAGACTAGCTGAAGGGTTAGCCGAGCTAGTCCTGAAGGAGGGACTTCTCTAGAAGAACTGTCGAGCACTACTCAAATTGAGTGGAGGTTAATTGGAAAGAAATCCGTATGGGGAAAGAATCTAGGAGAGTTACGAATGCTCTGGAGGCTTGGTGGTTTGAAATGAATGCCCGGATAGCCTCTTTATATAAGTCCGGAGGAGGTGGTTGGTTCTATTAAATGCAACATTAATTGCTTGCTTGGACTACAGAGAAGTCGACCTCCTCAACCAATGGTTTCTCTTCTACTACAGCCACCTGACTAGCCACCTGCATCCCGCCGAAAGCTGCTACCAAGACAATTTTTTGCAGACCCTTTTGTGGCTGCTTTATATAGCTTTTGTTGCTAGGCCATCGATTGGTCGGATGATGTGGCCATCCTATTTATACTCTGCCCCAACCAGTTCTTTTATTATACACAATTGCCCCAGATTTTACAATTACAATATTTTGGCGCTAATTTCGACTATTTCTATCAATATTCACTCTATAACTTGTTTTAATGCTTTATAAGGCCTAAATTATTTTCCAAAAAAATTCTAAAATTTTACAAAAAAATGTATTTTTAGTTAATAATTGCATTTTAGGCATATTTAACTAGGTCGAGTCCTCACACATAATGATGTCATAAATTAAAAAATTTATTGAAGACTTGCATGGGTCTATCTAAATGTGAGTTGAAGCACCTTTAGAGTTAATGAAATTGGATGTCGAGCTATTTTGAGTAAGAGTGATGATTCATTAGTTAAACCAAGTAGTGATGGTGGTTTTTAGGCATGCTAGGGGGGACCTAAGTCAGGGTGTGTATTAATAGGAAGGCTGATAGTTGTCTTTTGGTGTTGAGTCCGATCCTAGTAATCAAGTCGATGAGTTATTGATGTTGGGGTTAGTATATTTGTATCGAGTAATGTTGTTCCTAATTGGGTAATTGTGGTTTGTTGGGCGAAGTTCGCAATAGTTTTCTTTTTGTGTGCATTGGATGTGTTGAGAACCCTTGTGTTAGGATATGTGTTGAAGAGGTTATACAGTTGCATGGTGTATTGGTATCCATTGTCTATTATGATGATTTTAAAGTTAAAATTGAAGTATTTGGCCTAGTGTGATACAAGTGTTATGTGCACCTTGAGAGTTTAATGCTTCTTGCAATCACCAGATGTGGGGCAATTAGAGAGAAATATTCAAAATTAGAGTAGTTTTGAGATAGTTTCTTTTGAAAAGTTATATAGTGGAAGTGTGGAATTCTTGTTGAGAAATTAGTGTAAGGTTAGTGTTTGAAATGATAGAAGGATAACATTTGGAGTTCGTATGTGTTTGTCAAATGTTGTTAACCCTTAAAAAGAAATTCTAGATGAGATTGAGCGGTTTTGTAATGATCATGTGACTTATTATTGATGTTTGGGTCCTAGATTCTATGTTGAGGGTTTGATATAGTTGGTAGTAAGCTTTGGCTGAGCTTTGGGTTTTGTATCGCCTCTTCATCATAGAATGGTGTGCATTTGGAAAATATAATTCGAGCTTGAGAGTTATATGTTGAGATTTTGTGTGTTAAATCTCGGAAGGCCAAAATGAATTTTCGTCATTGTTTGAGAGAGGGTGTATCAGTGGTTGCTAGAATAGTAGTTTGAGCTGGCTTGCTTTGATATTTTGTATGGTAGGAAGGATATGACTTCTATTTGCTAGAGTGATGCTGGTATGAGGCAGATTTGAATCCAAGCTTTATTCTAGTAAATACCGTGATGTCAAGCTTATTTGGTAAGGGTTGTGGGTAGCTCAGAATTGTCTATGAATTGGATTCATCAGTGGAGTGGTTTAGACTTCATTATGTATTTTACATTTCGATGCTTCGTAAGTATGTGAGCAATCCATTTTATGTGTTAGAGATCGATGCCATTATAATTGATGGAAAATTTTGTCGTATAGAAATGATCTATGGAAGATCTTAGACCACCAAGGACAAGCCTTGTTCTAACGTAACTACGTGGGTGATAGTTGTGTAATGGAATCATAATAATTAATGAAATCAAGTGAGAAAGACAAGAAAACTTGTGGTAAGTGTATCTTGTGGTTCTAATAATTTTTTGATTTCAGGGACAAAATCTCCTGGGGTGAGTTGTAATACCCATTCCCTTTTTAATAAAAGAATTCATTCTTTTTGTTTGTAGTATTGCTTGTTGTTGTAAACCTAGTGCATAATTGTTTAGGAATGCTAAGTGATGCACTTTTGAGGGATAAAAGGAGTATTATTTCTAGTCTCAAGTCATGGAATGGAAATGCATCCACATTGTTATAATTGGCCTATGAGTTATCCTTGGTATGGATAGGTGATGTTGGGTATTATTTCTTGGGACTTCTTCTCTCGAATCCATGTCTTGATTTTGGGATCTGGGTGTGTGAACCCATGGGTGTATATGTGTGATGTTCTCATTGTATGGATTTATGGATTTCATTAAAAGTATTGCATGTATTGAAGAAGTAGTGGTGAGATTTACACGAATTTGCACATGGGGTCATATAATTAGAAATTCCTTGTAAAACATGCGGGATTGGTAGTGTAACGGTGATTAGATTCAATTTCTCTGTGGGGATCTGACATGTGTGTTCTTAGTTTCAAATCATGGTTCATGTATATGCATTCATGATGTGGGATTTGAAGCTATTGTTTGTTTTGCATTTATATTGGTCATTGTACATGTTTTTTTCAACTTTCCATTGTATGGACTGATTTGGTTGGATTGTTTTACAGGAGAAATTTTGGCAAATTCGATAAGCCCTAATAAAGTAAGGGAAATTACATCCTAAGAGGTTTTGGTGAGTGTACGAACTATGGTAATTTAATTGTACATTTCAAGTGATTTTATTTTATAAAATGGCACACTTGTAGTAAGAGATGCATGTTGGCCTTAATTTGGGCAAGAGAAGTATTACATATGTATACACATTGGAAATTTAGTAGGTCCAGTTGATTGGCAATTTTTCGTAAAGCCAATTGGTGCGTAGTGGATTTTGGCAAGAATGTCTTCTTGATGTTATGAGAGAATATCGAAGTATATTTCAGTATTTGTAAGTTTGTGAGGAAAACTGTTGTTTGGTGACCCATAATGTCATGACCCAACCCAAAATGGGTCATGACCAGCTAACGAGTAAGCTCGCAAAGGCCTAAAGTAATGAGTAAAGGGATTCCATCACAAAATATAAAATAAATGCGGAAGTATTTGAGCAAGTACCCACAGATGTGCATGAAGTTCTCATTGCCATTAATTTTTTCTTAATATCTATATTTCAGTACAATAAGTCAACTATTTTCTATGCCTCCAAGCTAGTCTTCCTTTTTGTCCTAAAAGGGGTTTTATAAAAATACATAAGCATAAAGCTAGAGTGAATCAAAATATGTAGAGATTACTAGTTTTCGTGGATCAACAATATCAGTGATGCAATCCATTTTTTTCAACATAATAGTTATTTGGATCATTAGCATATGATTGTAATCGTGCCTCATCAACCTCAAATCATAATCAAATCAAACCTATGGCCTTCACTCCAAGTCCTTAGGCGCATGGCTTGTTTTGTGGATATTCTGGCATGAATTCATTTTTTCTCTTCACGCTACCAGTGTCTTTAGGGAGCGACCCCAAAAAATATATAATGTTGCCATAATATTATCCATTGGTCATCTGGCAATGACTCCCGCTCTTATTACCCCTAATATTGCCAATTTTAGATTCCAGTCTTGGCACAAGCAACTGTGTCTCGTCTCATGCCGTTCAATCATAAAGTATTTCCCGTGTTGCAAATACATGATAATAAAACAAGTGTGTATGCTGTTTTATTTTAATCAAGGGTAAATATAATATCATTTGATACTCACTAGCATGTAATCTTACTTTTAACAAAAGTCTAAGCATGTCTTTACAGAAATTATGAGTAACCAAAGCATATAGAGACTCACATGGTTGAGTTTGGGTCTTTCTTTGCTTTTACTTCTCTTTCTTCAAATATTTTCCTAACATATCATTCATCATTTTTAACATTTACTGCTGAACAGAGCTTAGTCGGACCCTACTTGGTCGACTGGCCTTATGGCCAAAGTCTTACGGGCCAAGATCAGTAAAACCAGAAACTTATAGGTTGGACAGTTTGGATACTGGGTCGAAAAGTCTAAGACCAAGCTGAAATAAGTTACCGAACCAAGTTCAGACAGTGCTCCAGTTTCTTTAAGGACCTTCATAGAGGGAGTGCGGGAATAATGTTTTTCAGATATCTGGTTGGTCGAAATATAGATACAAGTGTTTAGACCAAGTGTTTGCTCAAATTGATGCTCAATTGAGCAGAGAGAGGTCAAATAACGGACCATCCTGTTGAGCAGAAATAGACAAGGTTTGGTCGACTGGTCATTTTGCCGAGCAAAATACTATCGGATGTCGTACGGTGCTTTTGATATTGCTGAATAGGAATACCAGGAATAAAATATAGATATTAAGATATTTCTTGGTCATCAGTCGAAACAGTTGAATGTGAGTAGAGTGTAGGAGCTAAGTGTCCTAGAGACCTAATTGGTTGAAAATGGATAAAATTTGGATACAAGTATTTTGGGTCAATTGCCTGCTCAGACCGATGTTCAGTCGAGCAAAAGGACCAAAGAACAGGATGTTCTTTGCCGAGCACAAGTTTTGCCGAGCTGAAAGCTCTGATCGATCTGATTTTCAAATGATTTCCTTTCGTTAAATGCTTGTGACTATGTGGCAAGGCATTCTGAACCGAATAATAACTCTTCCAAGCTAAAACAAGGGTGTCGCACAAAGAACCAGGGTCTGTGTACTCGCAGTACCACAAGGCCTCAGAGAGGTCTACTGAGTAGAATTTAAATGTGTTGAACCAATATTGTAGTGCGTCTTGACCTTTAAGGAGGTCTAATGATCAGTAATAATGCTTGTCGAGCAGTCGTGGCCGAAGGCCTGAGAGTATAATAAGAAACACATATTTTACCTTAGACCGGAGACTTAATTGTTGGAGGGTTTGACTTTTCGAGTACTGAGAGGCTAGCCAAATGTTTAGCCGAGCTAATCCTGAAGGAAGGACTTCTCTAGAAGAACTGTCGAACACTACTCAAACTGAGTGGAGGTTAATTAGAAATAAATCCGGATAGGAAAAGAATTTGGGAGAGTTATGAATAATCTGGAGGCTTGGTGGTTTGAAATGAATCCCGAAGGGCCTCCTTATATAAGTCCGTAGGGGGTTGTTGGATCAATTAAATGCAACATTCATTGCCTTCTTGGACTGTAGAGTAGCCGACCTCCACAGCCAATTGTTTCTCTTCTGCTATAGCCGCTTGACCAGCTGCCTGTAGTTCGCCGAAAGTTGCTGCCATGCCAGCTTTTCTGTAGCCCCTTTTGCGGCTTCTTTATGTAGCTTTTACTGCCATGTCGACCACTAGTTGGATGATGTGGCCAGTCTATTTACACTCTACCCCAGCCAATTCTATTATTGTACACAATTACCCCAAATTTTACAATTCCAATATTTTGGCCCTGATTTTGACTATTTCTATCAATATACACTCTAGAACTTGTTTTAATGCTTTGTAAGGCCTACATTTTAGCCCTGATTTTACATTTCGTCCCTATTTTTGTATAGGCTATGAAGTTGTCTAGTAGATTTTGAAATCGGTATCATAGAAGATCATGATATCGGTATCTAGGTCGTCGAGCAGGATATTGGTATCATGGAAAGTATGATATTGGTATCATGTTATTTTTCTTATTATGGAGATTTCAGCAGAGGTCTGGGATACCGGTATCATGAGTTGCATGATATCGATATCTGGTTAGAGCAGGATACTAGTATCATAGGTAAATAGGATATCGGTATCCCGACTTTGTATGCTAAAAGAAGGTTTGGGCATCATGTTATGATATCGGTATCATGAAGATCATGATACCGATATATGGTCTATTGTCGAGAAAAAAATTATAAGTTCAGGATTAAGTGTTATGAGGGTATTTTAGTCATTTTTATACAATTAAGTGTTCCCTCATTACCCTAATTCGTATTAGGGTTGATTAAAGTGTATTATCCACCATTCCTAACACTTCTAACCTAGAGAGATAGGCTCTAGAGAGATAGAGAGTGATTTGTTATTTTTAGTGGAATCTCAAGGAAATCAAAGAGGGTTGAAGATCTTGTGGTGGGATTGTGGCAGATTTGGTCTATATTTATCACTATATTCGGTAAGTGACTTAATTGTTTAGTTCTTTTTGAATTCTTCTTTCATAATCCATGTTTTTATTAAGGGATTTGGAGTTTTATGTCATGTATATGTATGTGGTGTTCATAGTTAGTAGATCAATGGAATACTTGAGAGGATTGCATGAATCACTTAGTTTTCTTGGGACTTCTTCTCTTGAATCCATATCTTGATTTTGGGATCTCGGTGTGTGAACCCATGGGTGTGTTTGTGATGTTCTCAATGTATGAATCTATGGATTTCATTAAATGTATTGCATGTATTGAAGAAGTAGTGGTGAGATATACACGGATTTGCATGTGGGGTCATATAATTGGAAATTCCTTGTAAAATATGCAGGGTTGGCAGTGTAATAGTGATTAGATTCAATTTCTTCGTGTATATCTTGCATGTTTGTTCTTAGTTTCAAATCATGGTTCGGGTATATGCATTCATGATGTGGGATTTGAAGTTATTGGGTGTTTGGCACTTATATTGGTCATTTTACATATTTGTTGTCGACTTTTCATTCTGTGGACTGATTTGGTTGGATTGTTTTACAAGAATAGTTTTGGCAATTCAATAAGCCCCGGTAAAGTAAGGGTAATTACATCCTAAGTGGTTTCAGTGAGTGTACGATCCATGGTATTTTAATTGTAAACTTCAAGTGCTTTTATTTTATAAAATGGCACACTTGTAGAAAAGATGTATGTTGGCCTTAATTTGGGCATTTAAAAGAGAAGTATTACATATGTATGCATGTTGGCAACTTAGTAAGTCCAATTGATTGGCAGTTTTTCGTAAGGCCAATTGGTGTGTGGGGCGTACAAAAGAAAATTTTAGGTGATTGGCAGCTATTATAAGGCCAATTGGTATCGGGGGATGCCCCCAAAAAATGTGTGCAGGGCATAGAAACTATTGCCTATAGCAATAGCTATTTTCAGGACAAGGGATGCTCAAATAAATCTTTTGGAAAGTGCTTTGGCCAAGAGATATATGTGTATAAGAATCATGCATTGGATGCAACAAAATTTGTAACATCCCAAACTCATGTTCACCCAAGAAATACAGATTAAAAAAAAATTTTTGACTAACTGAAAATCCCCAAGTAGCATTCTCAATACAATGAAATAAGACAAGAGAAAAATCTCTAGAATAAAAACCATTAATACCACAAGTACTTGCTAACCCAAAAGCAATGTCAACAAAATAAGAAGAAACCAAGTTGCTACAAGTCTTCAATACAAGTCACCTTAAAGGAATATCAACTCACGACTACTAGAAGGAACTACAACAAGCTACCAATGAGGACATTTCCTCAATTACCAACTCCAACCAATGTCACCATTCAAGCATGCTTCCTCCTTCAGACTTGTAGTGGAATGCTAGACCTGTGACCTATTTCCAAGTCAATAACAAGGTAACAGAGTGTGACTATGATATTTTCAACTTCCAATCTCAAGTATTTATATGACAGAAATCATAAAATAAATCAACAACAACTTTCATTCACAAGTGCATCCCATGCATGTTACTTTATATATAATGGCCGAAGCCCTTTCGAAAAAGGTTTGAGCATCTCATGCCCTGAAAATAGCTATTGCTATAGGCAATAGTTTGTACGCCCCGCGCACATTTTTGGGTATGTCCCGCGCATCCGTTGGTCTTACTCAGGTTGCCAATAATTGGACTTACTCAGGTTGCCAATAACGTCACATGTCCCATACAGGCAATGCATAATATATATGTGTATATCATGCTTCATCATCTCATAACATGCATCTCATTCCTCATAA
>NMUG010009385.1:0-11299 GCA_002855965.1 Monotropa hypopitys
ATTGAGCTTTATTAAGCCAAGAAGTCCAGTTTTTTTAATTTTTTCTGTTCAGACGACATGTTTTTCTTTTTCAGTTTTCTTTGCCTGATTACTTTCTGTGTTTTTCTGTAGTCTCTCATGGGGCCCAGGAGATATTCAAGCTTCTTCCTCACACTTTTGTGGATCCACGCAGTCTTCCAGAGCTATTTGGAAGGGTGACATTACAGGTTTGTTTTCTTTGAGCACCCTATTTGATTTTTTTTTTTGCCAAGTCATTTGGTATTCGTTCTCTATCATTTAGCTGTTTCTTGTTAAACTTAAGTTTTCAGACGTTAATCGCTTTAATGTGCTATTTTTAGTTGTATCCAAACATGGAAGGATAGATATGTGCTATTTCTAAAAGGTTTGAATGAAGGGTGATGTAAATGAAATGTACTGTCAACCAAAAGATTATGCTGCAATGCATGATACTTGTAATAGAATTTGGTGAAGTTGTCTGTATCAACTCTGCTGAATACTCTTCTTTTTGTGTTCCTGCTAATTCATGCTTGCACACACTTGAAAATCATAAAATGAAAAATTAATGTGGAATTTTTTGTTTAACATATTAGATCTTTAATGATGCTTGTTCATTAATCATGGAAACATGAATTATTTGCCCAGCAGACTGAGATACACCAACTATGACATTTGAGTATTTTATTCCCAAAGAGCTGAAAACATTCAAGTTTAACATTATATTGATGCTACAGTCGTGTCGAAAAACTTGTCATGGTTCCAACTGCATGTGAAAAGATGTCAGTTACATTAGCTACAAAGTGTACCATTTTTTTCGAAAGCTTAAGCTATTAAGAAATGGGCACACCAATGTATATCACTATATCCACAACCCTTCCTTGTGGATGCTCCCATCCTTCCACTGGAGATTTAAAGGTCCATTTGTATAGAGAACTGTAATCCAATTAGAGGACACAAAAGGGAAGAAACTTAGATGAACGGACTTGAACCCAAACCCTTTTGAAATTGATACCATGTTAAGGCACTAGTTTTCCCACAGCATGACCACTTAGAAAATGGTCCCAACAACATATCAAGGTGTCTAACATTACAACTATTGGTCGTATTTTCTTTTCCCCTCGTTAATGGATTCGAAGGGGAAAATCAATAAATCAAACCACCCGCTTACCTCTTTCATTCATTAATGTGAGTAAATATACAGACAAGACAAAAGAAAATAAAATACATAAGTACCCCTTTAGTTCCTAACTATTTACACAACTTAACACTCCCTCTCAAGTTGGTGCGAAGATATCTATCAAGCCCAACTTGAATACAATAGGATGAAAACTCTTGTTGCTAAGTCCTTTCGTGAAAATATCAGCAAGTTGATCTTCAGATCTCACAAATGGCATACATATTCAACCCGTGCTCAGCTTTTCTTTGATAAAATGTCTGTCAACCTCTACATGCTTGGTTCTGTCGTGTTGTACATGATTATGAGCGATATTTATAGCAGCTTTATTATCGCAGTAGAGTTTCATAGGACCATTGTTAGAAACTCCAAGATCACATAATAGAGTTTGGAGCCACAAAAGCTCACAAACGCCATGAGCCATAGCTCTATATTCAGCCTCGGTGCTAGATATGGCAAACACAGGTTGCTTCTTGCTTCGCCAGGAGATCAAATTTCCCTCAAGAAATGTGCAATATCGCGAGGTAGAACGTCTATCATCCACTGAACCAGCCCAGTCAGCATCAGTAAATGACTCCAATTGCAAGTGATTGTGATTAGAGAACAGAATTCCCTTGTCTGGAGCTGATTTGAGATACCTCAAAATGCGATAAACTGCATCCATGTGTGGAGAGCGAGGATCATGCATAAACTGACTAACGATACCCACTGCATAACTGACATCTGGTCTAGTGTGAGCTAAGTATATCAGTCGACCTACCAGTCGCTGATATCTCTTCTTGTCAGTGCGCTCCCCCGAGTCTCTACTAAGCTGGTGATTGGACTCAATAGGAGAATCAGCAGGTCTACACCCCAACATACATGTCTCTTCCAATAGATCAAGTATATACTTTCGTTGGGAGATAAAAATTCCTCTATTAGACCTTGCCACCTCCATTCCAAGAAAATATCTTAGCGATCCTAAATCCTTAATTTTGAATTCTTGGGCCAGACTAGACTTGAGAATAAGAATCTCAACCACATCATTGCCTGTCATTATTATATCATCAACATAAACAATGAGGATAGCAATTTTACCAGCACTTTTCCTGATTAATATAGTGTGATCTGCATGACTCTGTTTGTACCCAAACCTCAACATGGCCTTCGAAAACCTGTCGAACCAGGCTCTAGATGACTGCTTCAACCCATAAAGAGTCTTTTTCAATCTACACACCTTCCCCCCAGTCTGGGATGAAGAGAAACCTGGTGGGATAGCCATGTACACTTCTTCCTCTAACTCACCATGAAAGAATGTATTCTTCACATCAAACTGTTGGAGAGGCCAATTCAAATTTGCAGCACAAGAAAGTAGAGCCCGAACATAATTCATCTTTGCTACAGTAGCAAACGTCTCCGCGTAGTCAATACCATAGGTCTGAGTAAAACCCTTGGCAACAAGTCTCGTCTTGTATCGCTCAACAGTACCATCATCATTCTGTTTGACGGTGAAAACCCATTTACATCCCACTGGTTTCTTCCCTTTTGGAAGTGATACTAACTCCCATGTGCCATTCGCTTCATATCTCCTGATGTGTTTGTCGACGTTTGGTGTCCGGAAAGGAGATGAATGAAGCATTGGCGTGTCGCTTGGGGTGTCTTTGATTTTGAGAGTGCGGGATGGGGTTGTATAGAATTGTAGGGTGTCTCCCTTGAATTCCTGTTGCTTTCGAGAGTGTTTGTGATAGTGTTGTATTAGTTGGTAAGTGAGAGGTAATTGTATAATGTGCAGATACCTTGAGAGTTTGGATAGAAAGTATGTTTTCTTGGTCGACTGCACCGACATATATTTATGTTTCTGCGGAATCTGTGTGTGTGGTCGGTGTCATGTGGTGTAGGAAGGACTGAGAAGAGTTGGTTTGAGAAGGCAACTGACCAGCGCATCTCAAAACGAACTTCGAGTAGTCTTTCTGGTACCACATTATGTGTGTGCGGGATGTGTTGTTTATGAGAATTGGTGTCCATCTAGAATGTGTGGTCTAGAATGGTGGTGCGCGAGTTCAGTTGTGGGGTATTATACTATCTATATAAATATCTGTGGGTATATGTGTATGGTGGTTTGAGGTTATAGCATAGAATTTGTTGGTGATACGACCTTGATGTATAAATAGTTGGCTCCAGTCGGTGTAAACCTTGCAGTTAGTGTCGTTGGCTTGTGTACCTGATCGAAATTGGTTCTAGGTTCCATCTTAAATTCATATTCACAAGTCATATCGTATCGCCGTGTCCGTATCATATCGGCGTGTCTGTATTGTTTCGACGTGTCCGTATCGTATCGGTATATTCGTGTTGTATCAGAGTGCAAATGTCGTGCTGCCTGATGATTGTTTGTCTTCAAATTGTCAAATTCGGGAGTTCTCTTGTGCTTTCTTTGCGTAAAAGTCACTACCTTCCCTTTTTTAATTAAAAATTTCCGTATTATATACCTTCGGGCATTGTAAAAGGTAGCGGAAACGTGGTGTTCCTTTTTGTTGCCAGTTCACAAACATGAGTGAACGTCTTTTAAAGCCATTCCAGGGCATCCTATAGACTCATTCCTTGCAGATGCTTCATCTTTGCTCCTCTTAGCTCGAATCTGCTTGAATTGGGCGAATCTCCTCTCTTGATATGAGTTGAAGATCAAATCCTCCATCATTATTCGAATTTGTTTTGACTCAGAAAGGTTGCCAGAAATGCCCAGATCAGAAAATTCTTCGTTGGTGCACATCTTTTGACTGATAATAAGGATTGGTCATCCATTTGGGGTAGTACCAGTTGTTGTTCCTGTAATCTCTGGATAGTAATGAGTTCGTCGAATTAGATCTATTCTCTTGATCTATCCCAGTTCATGTAAATTTCGAGGACAAATTTTTTGTAAGGGTGGTAGTTTGTCACACTCATGAAAATTTATATAACTTTTATGCACTATTCCTAAATATTTTATACATTTCTATGCGATTTTCCTTGTCTTCCTCTCGATTTATCTCAGATTCATTGATAATCGGGTCTTTCCGAGGCTTATATTTGGTTCATGTGGGGTTTGGGATGTTCGGGGAAGTGTTTGGAAATGTTTGTTGATGTTCGGATGTTTGCCATATTCATTGGGCAAACACATATTTCGATATGTAGTCTTCTCCCCCTTCTTGCATTTCGAAATGTAGTTCTTCCAATCCCTATTCCCAAATCGCATTTCGATATAAGTCTTGCGGTTGGTGCCTCTCCCTTTGTTGCATTTTGATATGTGCACTGGGACACATATCGAAATGCCAACCTGGTGTTCAAGCCATTCCCGTATGCACATTTCGATATGTGCTTGGTGCACATATCGAAATGCAGGTCCTCTGGTTATACCCATTCTCCCATTTCGATATGTAAGGGCTATATCCCCATTCCCACTGCACATTTCGATATGTGCTGAGTGGACATATCGAAACGCAACCCTGCTGTGTTTGGCTCTCAACTGCATTTCGATATCCATCTTTCCTCCCTTCCCCCTCACATTTCGATATGCGGCAAGTCTGTGTAGCATCCCAGCCTATGCACATTTAAATATGTGCTGAAGCACATATCAAAATGTGCTTCATTAAGGGCATTTCAGGAATGATTTTGGGAGCTCATTCATATACTCCCTCCTCTCAAACCCTAACTCAGTCACACACTCAAACACAAACACAAGCAACCGACACTCTCTCTGATGCGATTTCTCTCACTTTTCTCTCCTCCATCTCTCCCAATCTAGGAGGATTCAAGCTTTATGGCCTTCATCAACGGCGTTCTCCTCGCCGAGCTCTCTCCATCCACGATCTTGGATCGTTCATTGGAGCATATCCCTCACCTAGGGTTTGTTGGGTCTCCATTTGAGGTGGAGTTTTATATGCCCTTGTATCTCTTCAATTGGTTTGCTCTCTTCTCCCTCAAATTATTTTCAAGTATGAGGACATTTTCACAATATACGTTTGTGGTTCACGTAAATCCTCCATTTGGTTGAGAACTTGTACCCATTTGTACTTCATTGTGTTTCCTACAAGGTCAATTTCATGGTCCTTGAACTAATTTGGAAAACCCCTAAATTTTATAAAGCCTTAGATTTTTGAGTTCTTTTGAAATAGGAAATTGATTTGAATAGAATGACCTTTGGTTTTAAGAAAATGGTCTAATGAACCTATGTGGTTTTCTCTGTCTTATCTCGTTGGTCTTGGGGGATTATGTGAGGTCGTGAGATGGATTGGTGTTGGGTGTAAGGTTGAATGACGTTAGTAACCCTTTGGAGTTGTGATATTATAGTGGTATGAATGAGGGTGTTAGGTGGGGAACTATGATATGTTGGATAGCGGTATGTTAGTAGCCTGTCCGATGGTTGGCTGGATGGGAGTCGCACCAGGTTGTAGGATGAGATTCTTGGAATTTCAGTTATCTGGGAAAGCTAGAAGGAGTTGCAGAGTTGAGCTGGATTAGAGTGTAAGAGATGGTTAGAATTGTGAGATTCTTGTGATAGAAGCATTGAAGTGTTCTTTGGGTGGTGTAAAGTTTGGTTAGTTGTCGATGATCCTTGATTTGTTTGATTTATTTGATTGATTGATTTATTTGAATTGCTCATTTGCCTCTTTTATTATCTCCTTGATTGATATTGTTGATTGAATGGCTATGGTGGATTAATAGATTTTTAAATCCAAAATTTGAGCAAGGCTATTCACACACCTCTAGCCGAGTCAGGTTGTCCGTTGTGAATCTCAAGTGCCATTGCACCCGAGCTGACCTTCGGAGGAAGATATACCTCACATAAGAGTGTGCAAAGATTGCATAAAATCTTTCATCAAGAAATGACCTGATCATTGCGGGTCACTTTCTTATTATTTTGTAGTATATCTATTCAGGACCTCTTATATAATGGATGTTAGGTCCTATAGTCCCGTTGTAGTGTTTTGATATCCCACAGACCAACATCAGTTATTGAGTTGTAATTCGTTTTCCTATTTGGATTGTAATTTTATTTGTATTTGAGAGTTCTCTCAGAGTTGGAATTGTTATAATCTCACTCATGGATCTCAGTTTGTGTTCCTGCAAGCTTCAGGGTGCATTTTGAGTTTGATTTAGGATGTCAGCAGAATGAGCGAAAGCTGGTGTAAAACTGAAGGTACGACTGTAGTCTCAGCAATTTTTAGGAAGACACCATCTGCAACTTCCGCTCAACTGGACCTCTGTTGGACCTTGCAACACTTGGTTCTGATCCAGGATAGTAAGCGATCTTCTAGCGCAGCTCTAGCTCGGCGTAATTCTCTATAAATAGGCGCTTACCTCATTTCTGACCTAATCTGAGCGCAGTACCACCAGAGCTGCGAAAAAATCCTGTTAAGTTGTAGGTGTTATGTGCAAATAGTTAGAAGTTAAAGGGCCTCAGTGTATTTTCCTTTTTATTCTTTTTTTTTCTTTTCTGTATATATGTTACGTATTGTAAGTAACGAAATAGAATGCGGAATATAATTCTTTTAGCTTACATGGTATCAGAGCAACAAAAAATCCTAGCCGCCGCTGCGTCCTTTTTTTCCGACCATAGTTGATGGCGGCCTCCAGCGTTGTCGCCAGGTCGCGTCTGTCGAAGACGCAACCCCTCGTTGGTCATCGTCTGTCGATTATTGAAGGATAACGTTGAGGTCTCTCACGTTATGATTTTCCCACATTTGTTACATATTGATAGGCTGAGCTGAGCAATAGATCTCATCACCTAAGATAAGACCTTAGGTCGGCCCTGAAGGCAAGTCTGCTGACCTAACCAGAAGGGCCTCAGCAGAGAAATGAGCGAGAATGGGGCGACCTCAGCCGTCGGGCTGAGTACAACTAGGGTACGTCCTTCCCGCCTGCGTATTATTTGAATTATGAGGTCGACGGGATTTGAACGGAAAGACGAGATACCAGCCTACTATTGCAGGATCGTGCCAATTAAATAGGGAAAGTGCTGTGGAAGGTTATGAAAACTTTCCTAAAGTTGAGGAGGGGTATAAATTCTCCCAATAGATCACAATTAAGGTACGAGATTCCACTATGACCTAATTCTGAATATAGTTCCTTCTCTCTCTAGATCTCAAGACTAACTTAAGCATTGGAGGCTTTTTGGCAGACGTCCCACCGGCGTCAAGAAGTGGGTTTGCAGGATTTGAAGGACAGCGGCGGTGGATCCAGAAATCAGCGTCATCAGTTGGCGCTGTCTGTAGGAAACGACTATCTTTGATAAGGTGACGGATTTCTGGATAGTTTACACTTGGTCGGCGGCAGAAGAAAATTGGAGAAACCTCCTGGCTACATAACTCTGAATAAGATAATGAAAGCATTGGAGGAAGCACGCCGGGAAAACCAGACTCTGAAGACTCGACGGAACAAGGCTCTCCCAGAACCACCTATTAGGGTCCGAGGGACGCTCCTGCGGGAGTTGGAAGGAAGGTTGGAAGAATTGGACGTTAGTGATGAAGAAAAATTACTGAGGGGGGAGCCTGTGGAAGAACTTACATCATTGCTGCTTTGGCAGGAGGAGCCGGACAAAAGGATCCAGTTGGGAACATGTCTACAGGGTAGTGAGAAGGATGCTTTAATCGAGTTTTTGGCAAGAAGTAAGAATGTTTTTGCTTGGACGCACGAGGATGTGCCCGGGATAGATCCGCGAGTCATGGTGCACCGGTTGAATGTGAATCCAGACCATAGACCAGTCAAGCAGAAGAAAAGGACTTTCGCACCTGACAGGAGCAGAGCTGCGGTCGAAGAGGTTGACAAGTTGTTGAGGGCCAAATCCATACGGGAAGTGCAGTACCCTACTTGGATTGCTAACGTGGTGATGGTCAAGAAGTCCTCGGGGCAGTGGAGAATGTGTGTTGATTTTAAAGACCTCAACAAGTCGTGTCCAAAAGACAGTTTCCCACTCCCTCGTATAGATCAGCTAGTTGACGCCACATCTGGGCACCAACTGCTGAGCTTTATGGACGCATTTTCTGGTTACAACCAGATCAAGATGGATGAGGAAGACCAGGAGAAGACGGCGTTTGTCACCGATAGGGGGCTGTACTGTTATACCGTCATGCCTTTTGGATTGAAGAATGCAGGGGCCACCTATCAGAGGTTGGTCAATAGAATGTTCAAAAGTTTGATATCCAAGAATATGGAGGTTTATGTAGACGACATGTTGGTCAAGAGCACGCAATGGGCCAGCCATGTAGAAGATTTGGCCCAGGCCTTTGATATTATGAGGAAATACAGAATGAAATTAAACCCAGCGAAATCCACATTTGGAGTAGCATCAGGCAAGTTCTTGGGGTTCATGGTGTCTCAGAGAGGGATTGAGGCCAACCCGGAGAAAATTAGGGCAATTCTGGAAATGAAATCCCCCAGAACAATTAAGGAGGTGCAGTGGCTCACAGGTTGTGTGGCGGCACTAAGCAGGTTTGTATCCAGGGCAACGGATAAATGTCAGCCTTTCTTTAAAGTTTTAAAGAAGAGTTTTGCGTGGACAGAGGAAAGCGAGCATGCTTTCAATCAACTAAAACATTACTTGCAATGTCCTCCCTTGCTCAACTCGACAGTTGATGGGGAAGAGCTATGTTTGTACATAGCGGTGACCTCATACACAGTCAGCTCGGTCTTAATCCGAGCGGATAATGGTATTCAACATCCGGTCTATTACACAAGCGGAGCACTAAGAGGGGAAGAGACAAGGTATCCAAAGATAGATAAGGTGGCTTTCGCAGTGATTACTGCGGCCAGAAGGTTGAGGCCTTACTTTCAGTCACATCCCATCAGTGTTCTAACTGACTTGCCCCTCAGAAGGGCCCTCCACAACCCAGAAACGTCAGGACGTCTCATCCAATGGTCCTTGGAGCTGGGAGAATTTGACATAGATTATAAGCCTAGGAGCTCGATGAAGGCTCAAGCTCAGCACCAGATAATGAAGTCAACAAGGAGGATGAAGAAGTATGGCTCCTGCACGTCGACGGGTCAGTCACAAACAAGATGAGTGGGGTAGGAATAATGCTGACCTCGCCAGACGGAGAAAAGCTAAAATATGCATTGAAATTCGAGTTCAACGCTACAAATAACCAAGCAGAGTACGAGGCTTTGGTGCTTGGTCTCCAAATTTCACAAGTGATCGGATTGAAACGATTGGCCGTGATGAGTGATTCCCAGCTCGTGGTGGGCCAAGTTAAGGGGGAATTTGAGGCAAAATAAGAAACGATGGAGAAATACTTACGAGTAGTCAAGCTCCTAGCTCAGAAGTTTGACATGTTTTCAATATCTCAGATACCACGGCAAGAGAACCAAGAAGCTGATCTGTTATCCAAGATGGCTACCTCAACGGAAGAGCCCCCTCAGGAGGGGATACTGATCGAGGTGCTGAGATCCCCAAGCGTGGAGGGAGACAAACACCTGATAATGACAATTGATTATTCAAGTTCATGGGCGGAGCCCATTGTCAAATACCTTAAAGCGGGAGAACTACCGGAAGATAGGCAGGAGGCCAGGAAGCTCAAGATCCGTGCGGCAAGGTATGCACTGATGGGTGACGTCCTATACAAAAGGGGATTCTTTTTACCTTATCTCAGATGTCTAGTGAGAGGGGAAGCAAACAGAGCTATGGAGGAAGTACACGGGGGCATCTGTGGAGCCCACCTCGGAAGCAGAGCTCTCGCTCATAAAATTGTCCGGATGGGGTATTACTGGCCCACCATGCAGAGCAATTGCGCCACGCTAGTTAGAAAGTGTGATTCTTGTCAGATGTTTGCTAATATATCCCACTTACCCCCCACTGAGATGTGTCCCATGAGAGGACCTTGGCCCTTCGCTCAATGGGGCATGGATTTCATAGGTCCCCTCCCCAAAGGGGCGGGGCAACGGCAGTATGCTGTGGTGACGATTGACTACTTCACAAAGTGGGTTGAAGCTAAGGCTTTACCTGCCATCACTTCCCGTGCCACCATTTCGTTTCTTTGGCAGAACATCATCTGCAGGTTTGGATTACCTAGGGTGTTGGTGGTCGACCTAGGAAAACAGTTCGACAGCTCAGAGTTCAAGGATTTTTGCGCAGAGAAGGCCATACACGTACACTTCACATCTAAAGCCTATCCTAGAGCTAATGGACATGCCGAGGTCACAAACCGCGAAATAAAGAAAGGCATCAAGAAAAGATTAAAGTCGACAAAAGGGGCTGGCCGAGCGAGCTACATCATGTGCTATGGGCCTTCCGTATCTCGCCCAGGTCAGCTACAGGTGAGACGCCATATTCCCTCGCCTTTGGATCGGAGGCGGTAGTCCCAATTGAAGTGGAATTGTTAAACTACAGAACCGCATCGTCAGAAGAAGCAGAAAATTCAGAAGAACTTAGGGCTGAGCTGGATCTTATTGAAGAAAAGAGAGACAGGGCAGCAACAAGGGTCGCTGTCTACTAGCAAAGGATGGAAAAGTATCACAATGCCAAGGTCCAACCCAGATATCGTTCCAACCTGGAGACTTAGTTTTGAGGAAGGTAGACCCCATGGGGAAGAAGGTGAAGCAGCTCCAACCCAACTGGGAAGGACCCTATCAAATCCTCAGACATTCCAAAGCGGGGGCATACCGACTCAAGACCTTAAAAGGGAAAGAATTGCCAAATCCTTGGAATGCAGAACATTTGAAAAAATATTACAGGTAATCTTTTAGAAGCTGAAACTTATTAATCTCTGTTATACAATATTTTGTTCACGTTTTGCTACTTTTGTGACACCGACTTATGGCCAATGTACAAGTCATAGATTGTATAAATGACCTGCTCAAATATGAATGAAAGGCTTCGTTAAATTCCCATCTTTTGTGTATTCATAGACATGCGAATAGTGCTAAGGCACATGCCAGCTCAGCACCACGGTGCAGCTGGGCTCCATGCTAAGGCATAACTCAAGTCGCTAAGGCGAATAGTGCTAAGGCACATGCCAGCTCAGCACCACGGTGCAACTAGGCTCCATGCTAATGCATAATTCAAGTCGCTAAGGCGAATAGTGCTATGGCACAGGCCAACTCAGCACCACGGTGCAGCTAGGTTCCATGCTAAGGCATAACTCAAGTCGCTAAGGCGAATAGTGCTAAGGCACAGGCCAG
>NMUG010009386.1:0-11298 GCA_002855965.1 Monotropa hypopitys
GGGGTTTACCCCCTTTTTCCCTTCATTTCGATATGTCAAGCCTCTTGGTGGCTCTTGACTTGGTGTTATTTCGACATAGGGTTCTCTCTAACCCTCTTTCATTTCGATATGAAAATATCTTTGCTCGATTTTCCTTCTTGAGCATTTTGATATACCCCTTGGGTATATCGAAATGCATTAACCTTTATCTCCCTTCCCTTCAACCTCATTTCGATATGGGGTAGGGCATTTCGATATGCCTTGTTCCTTGCTGTATTTCGATATAGACTTCTTTGCATTTCGATATGCACCCTTGTATATCGAAATGCATCCTTCTTGAAGTTGTGCAGTGGGGTTTGCATTTTGATATGCACTGGGTGCATATCGAAATGCACGTGTTGTTGGGGTTGTTTAATGATCTTTGCATATCGATATGCAAAGCTTATGCATATCGATATGCAGTGCATTTGGGACTTGCCTAGTGTGTGTGTGTGTATTTCAATATATGCCATAGGCATATATCGAAATACACTGTTCGGCAGACTTTTGGGGAGCTAAGTTAGGGGCATTTTGGTAACTTCCCGGGTTGTGTGAGTATATTTGAGTGTCTGAGAGGAAGCCCTAAGGCATTTTTACAGCCTCCTCTCCTCCTCTCGATCCCGTAACTCTCTCTCTCCCCTTTCCTCTCCCTTCTCTCCTCTAGATCTCTCGACCTAAGGGGTTTTGGAGCAAACCCAATTCACAAACATTGATCCCTTCTCCTCCCTCTACGCAACCATGGTGGAGGATCGTGCACCGGAGCTCAAACCCTCATCTAGGGTTTTACAGATCTTCGATTGAGGTAGAGATTTATATCCCTTGTGCTTCTATCTTTGGTTTTCTCCCTCTCCCTCTAAGATTTTTAAGAAAGTTCATGTATATTTCAAATTTACTCTTGCGGGGTGTGTCTACCCTTCCATTGATCGAGTATATGTGTTAAGTAGAGTCTTGTTGAGCTCCCTACGACTTTAGTTTGTCGATTCCTCACTCGATTTCAAAAAACCCCATTTTTTTATGTAAAACCCTAACTTTCGAGTCTTAAATCAAATTGGGGCAAATGGTTGATTTTAATTGAAATGGTCAATTGATAAATCTAATATGTGTCTCGACACGTTTGAATCGACAATTCAAAGAATTGAACGCATTACAAATTAACTTAAGTTTGGGGTCTAGTTGTGCTATTAGGAGGCGTTGCCCTAATTGTATAGGAATTAATGAACGAAAATATAATCGTGGATGAAAGACCCTAAAACATAAGAGTGTATTTTGATTGGCTACTTTATAGGATTTTGATTTCCGGGATTTTGATCCTTGAATGCTATGCATTCACGACATTGCACAATGGGGGTTTACTGGACCCTCCCGACGAGTTGGGAAATACTAGGAATTTATGGTTAGTTGGTTGATCACCTACTATCTCAGAATTGGCCAAAACCTAATAACTCAATTGATTTGATGGATTAAGAAATTGGTATGTTAGAAACCAATCTCCTTGGAGATTGATGAAAATTGATATACTAGAAACCAATATTTTGAAAATAATAAAAAATGAGTCGTTTGGAACTCGTAGGACTTGGCAGATTGAAAACCAACTCCCTTGTATTTGAGAAAACAAGTCTTTTGAGAAAATAGTCGTTTATCCCTTCATTTTGACAAAGTGAGTCTTGTGGCAACTTATGAGTCTTCACACTTTGGTTGGTGTCGTTGAGTCTTTTGGAAGCATCAAGTGTTGAACTTAAGTCAAAGAATGAAATGAGAACGTTTTAATTTGGAAAATGTAATGGGATCCCTATGCATACATATTTACATTCCTTGCCTTGTCACACACATGCACTCCAATTTTAGAAGCACTTGGTTATAGATTTCTCTACTAGGCGGTGGTGTCTAACCCTCTATTTTATAGGTTCTTGGCTTCCTTGGATTAGAACTGCATCTTCGGGCTCCTTGTCGAACTTTGGAGTTGGTGTACCATAGTTGATAGGTTGTTCCTATTTCTTTATTCATTGCACCATCTCAATTGTATCATTTCATTTCAATTGTAAGTTGTAATCGGACTATGTTATAAAGTCCCACCATTTATGTACTATTTCATTTGTACCATTTTCTTACAATTCATGTAATATGGGATACTATGGTAGTAGATGTTTAAATTTTGCAATTTAATTTCATTTAATTAGCATCTTCAAAAAAATGGTTTCAAATTTTGAGATTGTTACAATTTGAATAGGTTACCGATAACCGGCTCACAGGTTACCAATAACCAGGATCTTAGACCCAATCTCTTCGACTGTGATTTTTCTGGTTTCAGAGGGTTTTCTCTCGTTTTGTGATTTTCTTCCAATTATACAATATGCAATGGATTAACAATGTTCCAAATTATATTAACAATAAAAATACACAAGTTTGAGATTTTCAATTACCTCAGATTGCTTTCCCAAAAATTGCACCTCTGATGGTATCTGTTAATGAAGTTCTTTGCTCTATGTTTCTTCTTCAATCTGTAAATTGTCTCTCTCTCTCTCTCTGTGCCACACACATGAATTATTCTGAAATGGGGATACTATTCAATCCTTTTTACATATTTTGTATTGAGTTAGTGAAAACAAGAACTCCTAAATCTTTTTGTTTGCCAACACATATAACACATGCAATGATTCATCCATGCAACCACCTATCAGCACATGCATCTCATTCCTCACGACACTCAGCACATACATCCCACTCCTTCATCCACGTTTTTGACATTGCATGACATAGGGTTTATTACATTTACCCCTCCAATTCTCTAGTTCTTGCAATTAACCCCAAAACTTGTATTTCTTTCATTTTAATCCTCAAAACTTGTTTTTATAACACATTAAACTCTTATTTTCTTCCAATTAAATATTTTTGAACTAGACTTTATTTTATTCTAGGATGAGTATTACACTTTGACTATAAATAGATGCAATGGAAGAAAGGAAAAAGTCCTAGACAATTTATCAAGAAACATCTATATCATGCTTGTTATATCTTAATGAAAATTAGGCTAGTAGTTTAGGATTGAGAAGCACTTCGAAGTAGTGTACGAGTAGTTATAGTTGAAAGCAATTTCTTATGATTTGTTTCTTGTTCTTGTTCTGCTCGCAGTTGAAGGAATACAAGAAGACAAGTTTGTATTTGGATTCAATCAAGATAACTTGTTAAAATGTTCTTCAATTATTTGTAAAAGATTTGTTTGTTTTTAATACTTTAAAGAAAAATTCTCTTTATTAAGATAATTGAACTAACAAATCACAATCTCACAATCACCTAAAACGTATGGATTTTTATTCAAATTTAAAAGTATATTTACAAGCCTTTTTTGGCATGCCAGCACTCGATAATTTCTAAAATAAGAAAATTTTATAATTCAAACACATTTTTTGGCACGACTGGTGGGACCCGAAGTGTTTAAATGACACCAAAATTGAGAGAAAAATAGAAAACTCCTAGACTGTCCAAGAGATAGAGGTAGAAGTTAATGTCAATCCATGGAAAGGTATGAATGGACAAGACGACTCAGTTGTAGGCCAAGGAGTTAGGTAAGGCCAAGATCCAATATTGATGAAGTGGGGGTTTGCCTTTCAGATCCTTAAATATGCCCGTGAAATATGAGATGTGGATATGGCTGCAAAAGAACAAACGTTAGGCTACCGGCAATGCCACCGGTGGACCCTCCGATGATTAAGTTAGTGAGAGTTTTAGAGAGAGAGAGAGGGCAATTTGACAGAGTTTTGGCCTAGGAGAAAGTGTACCTCAAATATGGAATGCTCCTCTCCTTTTATAAAATCAATGGCGAGTGGCCTGCACGTACTTCGGCAAGAGTGACTCTCCAATCTGGTCGTCCAGGGTAGTGCACCTACCGTGCCTGTGCGTGTGGGCGACCGAGTGGACGGTCGGCGCCCGACAATATAGGGTGGCTAAAAAGTTGAAAAGGGAGACTAACGTGTTGTAGGGAATCCAAAAAGATGATTCCCTGTCAGACGTGTGTCTACCACGACCAAGAAATCTGGGATGCTATCCTTCCAGGAGAATCTTCCCTACAGTCGAGGTCGAATGCTGTTTGACCGAAGATCTATCTTTCAGTACTCTATTCCGTTGGCCGAGAGATGTCCCGAGCAAGGAGCCTTCCATACCGAAGTGAGCCCTAGGACCTCCTACCATCATCCCTGAATCTCGAACGGTGGCTTGACTCCTATCTAATGAGTCAGACCTCTACTCAGGCTACTATTTCTCCAGCCTCAATTCTTGGTTCGGCCCCCAACAATAGCCTCTCACCCCCTTTAGCCGAAGCATCTTGGCTGAAGCGGGGTTGACCAATATCCAAGGAACCTACTAGAGCTGGAGAGATGCATTGGTGCCGAAGAGATGTGGTTGTTCATGTCCCAATGTGCCTTGGGATCTGAGTTTATGAGATCCTGACAACCTTCACATGGATTCTGAATACATGTCACTTTTTGCGCTGCTAGCGAGACATCACTTTAGCACGTGCCAGTCCTAGACCTGAAAAGGCACCTGACAGGACGTGACCTGAGTCCATGTGGCACTTTGTTACTAGTCGGCACTATAGATGATGTGACTAGTTGCGAGTGTAGAAGTTGATTGGCGGCGATGATTTGCTTTTTCATTAATTGCCGATAATGATGACGACCACCTGTTCGCCCCAATTGGCTGATCTGGTTCTCCGGTCACCTGTATTTTCCCATCCAAGGGCTAGAATATTTATACCTCACCCTAGGGCAAGTCATTCACCTTGTTCGTCCAGAACGTCGAAGCCCTGCTGGTCCCTCTAGCCAATTTCTGACAGCTCCCTCCAGCGATTCCCGACAAGTTTTTAGCTAGCTTCCTCTTTCTTCTTACGTTTCTGACCCATTCGACATGCATTCTTTGTATTTCCCACACTCTTAGTCATAAATTTAGGGCTATCTTCCAGTCAGGCCATGGGGTTGGCTTCCCAGGGCCTGCGAAGACACCATAATCACCCTCCCCCACTGCTACATTGTGTCTTCTTCCCTACTGATAGGGTTGTATAGCTCTATGGCCCGGTGATTGGCCATCCTCTAGATTGTTGTTCCCCTTTGTTATCGAAACATATGGGTTATTGTCGGACTACTTGACGATGCCTCCTTGTTTTCCTTTTTAGGTTTACTTATGGCACCGAAGAGGCGGTCAGACAAGTTCTGAATGCTGCTGTCTTCGGAGTCGGCCATTAGAGAATTCAAAGAAGAATATGTCGTGCCGAACGACATTCACGTTTCCATGGCCCTAGTCGGCAACACAAAACATGGGCCATGCCATATTAATGTCCCAATTCCTGCCGTCATCGAAGGTGGCATACGATTTCCATTCCACCCTCTTCTGAGTCGATTCTTTGGCCAACTTCACCTCACTCCGTCTCAGGGGATAGTGAACATTTTAGGATCATAATGGGGATGATGAAGCTGAGTGGAAACATGTGGGAGCGGATTGACCTTGAACACATGTTCGGCTTTTACATGCTCAACTTCAATAAAAAGCCACACAAGTATTATTTCGGTAGGAGGCCGAGCCAAGCGGGTCTTATTGCCGACTTGATCGACTCTGACAAGTACTTTGATGACTACACGATAGTCTCTACCGTGTTCCAATCCCCGAGCCCCCCCTTTCCAGTCCCTTTCAAGCCCGGTGTTCCCAGTAAATTTCTCTCTTTAAATGCTGACCGACGAGTGAGGGACATATTGCTAACTTGTTGTGTTTTGTTTTGTAAAGGCCAGCACTGTGCATAGCCTAAAGCTTTAGGCCGACTTGGACAAGGTCAAGAGAATCTCTGACCTTCCCCAGTCCCAACATTCGGCTCCCACCCTTATCGAGTATACGCCCTCGTATACTCATACCTTGGAGGCTCGCCAGGTTTCTACCGATAGTACCGAAGAGGAGGAGGAAAAAATGGCCACCCACAGAAGACCTAAGGATCTGCCTGCTGACATCTTCATCCAACCCCCACCTAGGTTGATCCTAACATGACCATTACTCTCCAACCTTACCGTCGATGCCCCCAGTGCCGATGAGCTGAAAGAGGCACGCGCTTGGAAAAGGGATAGGCTCTCCGAGTAGGCATCTGCTGCTTTGACCCAGACCATCCCTGTCACCGACATTGGGGCTTCAGAGTCCTCTCGGTCGACAGAGGCTGCCAATAAAGAAATGGACCTAGTTTCGAAGTGGGCTCCTGATCTTCAGTTTGAAGGTTATGGACCGATGGCAACCGATAGTGTAGAAGATAGCCCGGTCATGGCCATGGCCCTAGCCCAAGCCTTCTCACTGCTGAAAGATGTGGAGGCTCTCCCAATAGGTGTTAGGTCCTATTTTCATTAGATGATGTACTACGCCAGTCACATATGGTTCTCCTAATTTTTCAAATTATTGTATCTTTTCCTTCGGTTTTTCTTGATGATTTTCCGTTGGCAGATGATGACCGCCGACATCGGTGTGGAGGAGCGAATTTCTGACCTACTCTAGACTTCCCACTTGGCTTGGAAGGCCACCGAAGAAAGCCTTGTGAAGCTGGAGGAGGCTAACTGTTCTATCACAGAGCTGACCGAGAAGGCAAAAGCCTTTGAAGATAGCCTTGTCGCCAAGGATGCATAGATTGTACAATTGAAGGTCGAAGGTGAGAGGGCCCGAGCTGAGCTGGTGGAGGAAAAGAAAAAGGCCACCGACCTTGAGGAGGAGTCTTACAATAAAGGCTATGATGAGGCCGAAGCTGAGTATAGTTGGAAGGTTGCTGGCATTCGGGGCATGTCCTTCAAGAAGGGCTGGGTTTGCGGCCTAGTCTCTACCGGAGTGAAGGATTATGCCGAGTCAATCAGTGTCATTCCCATTGTTGCTTCTTGCTTTGGTGGGGCTTGGCTTAGTTGACCTCCAACCTCTGCTTTTGGGGAGGCTACTACTGCTATCGCTGGGACCGAGCTTGCTGCAGCCGACCATCCTACGCCAGTATCCCGATGGACTTCTTTTATTCTTGTTGCTATATTTTGGGCCTGGGCTGACTTGTGGTCGGGTATTTGCATTGTAAACATTTTAACTTTTTTATTTCACCAACTTTTATCTCAGCCTATTAATGTATTTTTAGTTGTTTGTACTGCCCCTCTTCTTCCAATCGGGGATGTGGTTCCGATGCTCAGTACTTTGGTCCTAGGCTTGGTGATCTGTTGGCATTTTGCTCCTTTAATTCAGTCAAACTTTCTACTTTGACCTTCCCTACCAAAGAGAAGGAATCTCCTCTTATAAGGACATGCGTACTTCGTTCGTCAATCCCACAGAAGGATATTGGTCAAGATTTTGTCTTGCTTCAGTAATACTACTGAACAGTTGCTTGCACGTTTTATAGATGAACGCAATTTTACTTGCTTCGGCAATTCCACCGAACAAGACTGTTATGCTTCGGCAATACCACCGAACATAAATATGCACAATGTTTTAGATAAAAAGGCAAAACTATTTCATTGATAATCATAGGGTGGGTGTAGTACGATTTTATCTTCCTAGTGGTAGCATCTCCTTAGATTAGTTGCATTATGCGACCTTGGTATTGGCACTCCGTCCAATCCTTTGAGTCTATAGGACCCAGTCCCTACCTAGCCAAAAACTTTGTTCGGCCCTTCCTAGTTAGAAACGAGCTATCTGTCTGAACTCTTTTTCTTGTTCCCAATAACTTTTCTTAGGACGAGGTCATCTGTCTTGAATGCTCTGGGCCGTATTGACCGGGAGAAATTATTGTCTATCCCTTGCTAATATGTTGATAGTCTGATCCTGACTGAGTCTCATCTTTCTTCGATCAGGTCTAGATCCTTCTCAATTTTTATACTATTGGATGTCTCGTCGAATGCTTTGGTTCTGATGGTTGGCCGTCCATCTTCCAATGGGATTACTGCTTCTATACCGAAGGCTAGCAAGAACATAGTTTATCCCGTAGAGTGTCGAGGAGTTATTCGGTAGGCACACAAGACACTATGCAACTCTTCAGTCCATCTTTCTTTTGCTGCTTGGAGTCTTTTCTTGATTCTGCTACCGATGGTCTTGTTCGACGCTTCGGCCTACCCATTGCCTTGGGGGTAGTGGGGAGTTGAATTATAGAACTTGATTCTATGCTCGACATAGAAGCTGGTGAAAAGTTCCCCCACAAATTGAGTGCCATTATTTAAAATGAAGGCGTAGGGAATGCCAAAGCGTGAGACAATGTTTCTCCACAAAAATCGCTTGACGTTCTTGTCCTCTATGGTGACCAGCGGTTCGGCCTCTACCTATTTGGAGAAGTAGTCAGTTGTAATGATCAGGAACTTGAACCATCCTGGGGCCTTTGGGAGCTTCCCGAAGATGTCTAACCCCCACTGAGAAAAGGGTCATGGACTCGTCAAAGGGGTAAGCTCTTCAGCGGACTGGTGAATGATTTAAGAGAACCTCTGACAGGCATCACATTTTTTATGATCCTTTCCCCATCTTCCATCATCTTTGGCCACCAATAGCCCTGAGAGACGACTCTATGTACAAGAGACCTTCCTCCTATATGAGCAAAACAACTGCCATAATGAAAATCCTGTAATACTCATTCGATGGCCCACTTGGTTATCCGACCAAACAGGTCGGCTCGTCTCACGAATGACCAAAGAGGGAACTCAGTCAAGACTACAATTGTGTGAGCCTGGAAATATGGGGCAAGTTTCCTCGAGGAGATAACTAGTGCATAAACATATTTTTCTAGGGGTAAATACCTAGGTTCTGTACTGATGAGGGGTTGCTTGAAAAATAGACTGGTAGGTACTCATGCCCGTCTTTCCAAACCAGTACTGAGCTTACAACGTGTGGCTTTACGACATAGTAAAGGTAGAGCTCCTCCCCCTACTAGTTTGGTGAGGAGTGGAACCTATGAGAGGTAGGCCTTGAGGTTGCCAAGGTAGGTCTTGAATTGTTCGGTCCATTCGAAGTGCCAACGACTGTTCTTCTTTAGTACCTCATAAAATGGTTGGCATTTGTTTGAAGATCGGCTTATGAACCTGTTCAGGGCTGCCGCTATACTTGCAAGCTTCTGAACCTCCTTTAGAGTTCTCGGATCCTCTAATTGCTGGATTGTCGACACTTAGGATGGATAGGCCTCAATGCATTGGTGTGTGACCAAGTATCCCAATAACTTCCCAGAACTGACATCAAAGGCACAATTCGAAGCATTGAGGCGAATCTTGTGCTCTTTGAGGATTTTAAAGATTCTTTGTAGATCTGCAAGGTTGGGTTTGCTTTTGACCACCATGTCATCATTATAAGCTTCCACAGTGTCCCCGAGCTAGGAGCTGAACATCTTCGTGATCATCTGCTGATAGTTTGCTCCTGAGGCCGAAGGGCATGACCTTGTAGCAGAACAGCCCTCTGGGAGTGATGAATGCCATCTTCTCTTGGTCTGGACCGAACATTGCAATCTGATGATATCCTTGGTAAGCATTCATGAAACTCATCTGGGGGTGTTCGGCCGTTGAATCGACCAATTGATCGATCCTGGGAAGTGGGAAACTATTCTTCGTGCAAGCATCATTGAGGTTGGTATAGTACACATAGACCCTCCACTTGCTGCTCTTCTTATTGACCATCATGATGTTGGCCAACCAGATAGGATATTGGACCTCCATGATCACCTGAGCTTCGTCCAACTGATCCACTTCTTCGATGACAACATCAACATGAGCTGCCACCGATCGTATGACATTTTGAACAACTATCTTGCTCTCTGGCTAAACATTAAGGTGGTGGATAATGAAGTTGAAAAGAGAGACTGGCGTGTTACAAGGAATCCAGAAAGCTGATTCCCCATTAGATATGTGTATGCCACGAGCGAGAAATCCGAGATGTTGTCCCCCAGGAGAATATTCCCCGCAGTCGAGGTCGCATGCTATCTGACCGAAAAGTCATCCTTCGGTACTTTATTCTGTCGGCCAAGAGCTATCCTAGGCAAGAAACCTTCCATACTAAATTGAGCCCCAATATCTCCCACCATCGGCCCTGAATCTCGATCGATGGCTTGACTCCCGTCTGATGGGTTGGACCTTTGCCCGAGCTATTATTGCTCCAGCCTCAATTCTTGATTTGGCCCCTAACAATTGGATTCAAGATAAACCCCACAAGTCCATTATAAAAGCACTAAAGTTGTGCATATTAGTGAAACCAATGACAGACCTCTAGAAAACTATCGCTATTAGCAGTTATCAGAAATGATGGATGCAATGAAACAATTGGCTCAAACACAAAAAATTATGTTAAAACATGTTGAAGGGATATCTAGCAGTCAAGAATCCTAAAATGGGCTCCTATTCTTTTTATATTGGAGGAAAATTTGAGGAAGAATCCAGTATAAGGAAACATAGGCCAAAATTAGGGAAAGAGGTTTTAGGTGCTGAGAAAGTGCCTAAATATTTATATGAACTAGTTAGAAAATCTCTTGTTAATGAGGTGGATCAGTACCCACATACAAATGTGCCTAAAGTAAGAGGAATATTTAAACAAAAAATATAATTATTTTTCTACTGAACCCATTTGCGAAAGGTTAGAAATGGGTGCAAATCCAAAGCATGAGTTTGGGGGACATGGCAAGCAAAACTTGGTTTCACTGCCAAAACACCTTATTAAAGAAAGGCCAAATGTAGAGAGATTTCAACAAACAAAAATCCCAAGATTTGAAGGAACATCTAAGATGAGGTCATACTTTAATCACCTCTTCGAACCTACCCATGGATAGTGAGAGTAAGAAGGTAGGAATTATAGGTCATATAATCAGCATCACTTAAGACATCCAAGAGAGCAAGAGCCTAGGGAAATCTTTTGGGAGCAACCAGGAAACCCAAGAGGACTTTTAGGCAGAGATCCAACACTTCAAAATGAAGTCAATAGACCCATTCAGGAAGTTTATAGATCTCTAAATTTGAGGGGGGTACAAACTCTAGTTTATAGGAATACTTACCCATAATTGATAGATAGGAAATTTAAAATTCCCAGGGGATTCAAAATCCCAAACTTCACTTTATTTTATGGGGTTGAAAGACAATCCACATTAGAACATATTGCTAGGTTTATTGTTGAGTGCAAGGAATTAGCCAATAATATTTTCCTAAAGTTGAAGTTGTTTCCTAATTTACTAAAAGGGGTGACATTTGAATGCTATTCCAAATTTCCATATGAGTAAGTTCTAATTTAGCAAAGAATGAAAGAAGTTTTCCATGTTTAGTTTTAACAAACTGAACT
>NMUG010009387.1:0-11298 GCA_002855965.1 Monotropa hypopitys
GTAACTTTTGCCTTTTTACCAAACTGGGACTACTTTTGCTTATGCAAAATTTCATGTAATTCCAAACTTTTGCTTCCCTTCCCTACTTAAAGGGGGGGCGACCATTGGGATACTTTCCTTAGTAGGCTCTGTCTGCAATGCAACCGACGGGATGCTCAATTTTGAGGATAATTGGAAACCGTATCAGCTCTCCGGTATTGCTACCGGGCGCCTACCAGATTTCGGCTCTACCACCGACCCATCGGCATTATACCGACGGGTTGCTCAATTTTGAGAATAATTGGCAACCGTATCAGCTCTCCAGTATTTCTACTAGATGCCTACCAGATTTCGGACCCGTCGGCATTACACTGACGGGTTGCTCAATTTTGAGGATAATTGGCAACCGTATCAGCTCTCCGGTATTTCTACTGGATGCCTACCAGATTTCGGCTCTACCACCGACTCGTCAGCATTACACTGATGGGTTGCTCAATTTTAAGGATAATTGGCAACCGTAGACAATGTTTATTCGATCAAAAGAAAATTTGATTAAGGCACTTCGGTCATTGTTATAATTAGTGGTAGTATCTCCTCAGATTCGTGGCATTCTAGGGCCTAGGTATTGTCGTGCCGTCAATCCCCTCTAGCCTGTAAGCCCCTGTACCCACTTGGTCTGTTATCCTGTATGGCCCTTCCCAGTTAGGACTGAGCTTTCCGTCGGAGCTCTTCTTCTTGTTGCCGACAACTTTCCGGAGTACCAAGTCATCCTTCTTGAATGTTCTGGGCCGAACCGATCGATTGAAAGATTTGGACATCCCTTGTTGATAAGCTGCTATCCGGATTCTGGCCGAATCCCTTCTTTCCTCGGCCAGGTCCAGGTTCTTTTCAACCCATTTGGAAAAGTAGTCCGTGGTCGTTATGAGAAATTTGAATCACCCTAGGGCTGTCGGCATCTTTCCTACTATGTCCAAGCCCCATTGGGCGAACGACCAAGGGCTTGTCAGAGGGGTGAGCTCTTCGGCAGGCTGCCGGATGATTGGAAAGAACCTCTGGCACGGATCGCACTTCTTGACTAACTGCTCGGTCTCCTCCATTATCTTCGGCCACCAGTAGCCCTGAGAGATTGCTCGGTGGGATAACGATCTCCCCCATGTGTGGGCGCCACAGCTGCCGGAGTGAAGCTCATGGAGAACCCCTTCGGTCAGTTTGGGGTGCACACAGAGAAGATAGGGCCCAGAGAAAGACTTCTTATAGAGTTTATTGTCCGAAGATATCCAGTACCGAGCCGATTTGTGAATGATTTGATGAGATGTCTTCTTATCTGCCGGCAGAGCTCCATCCTTAAGATATGCAACGATCGGGTCGATCCAACTCGGCCCCTGGTTGATGTAGAAGATCTGTCCTTCTAGTGGCGGCTCAATGCTTGGTCGGTTCAAACTCTAGATGCTAATTGTTCTGTGCTCCCTCGCTTCTGCTTCCGAAGCAACCCCTGCTAGTGCGTCGGCGTGTGCGTTCTATTCTCTGCCGATCTGTTGGATGTGGATGTCTGGAAACCCCAATATCATGTCCCTTGCTTTTTCCATGTATTTCCCCATTCGGTCGTCCCGGCATTCATACTCGTCGGTAACTTGGTTAACGACCAACTGGGAATCGCTGAAGATGGCCAGGCTATGAATTTTGAGTTCTTCGGTGGCGGTTAGTCCGGCGATTAGGGCTTCGTATTATGACTCGTTGTTGGAGGCGCTGAAATTGAGCCGAAGGGCATGCTCATGAATAAGACCGTCGGGAGAGATGAGTACTACTTCAGCACCACTTCTTCAGCTATTTGAGGCTCCATCTACGAATAATTTCCATGAATCTGCCATGGCCCCTTCTATGCCTTTGATATGCTTAGACCGTCGGCCTCCATCGTTTGAACGCTGGTAGATGGAGGATCCGGTCTAGGAGAGTACTCTGCAATGAAGTCGGCAAAGATCTGCCCCTTGATGGAAGTCCTCGGCTGATATTTGACGTCAAAGTTGGCTAACTCTACGGCCCACTTAGTTATCCTTCCCGACAAGTCGGCTCGATGAAGGAGCACCCGCGGTGGGAACTCGGTCAGGACGATGATGGTGTAAGCCTAGAAGTAGGGTGCAAGCTTCCTGGAGGCAATGATCAGTGCAAATTCAAGCTTCTCGAGAGGAAGGTACCTTGTCTCGGTGCCGATTAGTGATTTGCTAGAAAAGTAGACTGTGAGTTGCTCATGTCCCTCTTGCTGTACCAATGCCGAGCTGACTGTATGCGGCGTGACGGCCAAGTAGAGATAGAGTTCCTCGCCTTCCTTCGGCACTCAAAGTGTCGGCGGTTATTTTTTCTGAGAACTTCGTAAAATGGTCGGCACTTATCTGAGGACCGACTGATGAATCGATTGAGAGCTGCCGCCATACCGGCCAGCTTCTGGACTTCCTTCAGAGTCCTCGGATCTTCCAACCGTTGAATGGACGATATCTGCATTGGGTCGGCCTCAATGCCCCGGCGTGTGACCAAATATCCGAGGAATTTGCCGGAGCTGACGCCAAAGGCACACTTCGAGGCGTTGAGTCGTAGCTAATGCTTCTTGGGGATGTTGAATACATGCTGGAGGTCCGTCAGGTGGTGGTCCTCGGTCTTTCTATTGACCACCATGTTATCAATGCAAGCTTCCACCGTATCTCCCAGCTCGACGCTGAACATTTTCGTTATCATCCATTGGTAAGTTGCTCTGGCATTCTTGAGACCGAACGACATCACCCGGTAGCAGAATAGTCTACGAGGGGAGATGAAGGTTGTCTTCTCCTGATCCGGACCGAACATGGCTATCTGGTGGTAGCCCCGGTAGGCATCCATGAAACTCATTCTCGGATGCCCTACCGTCGAGTCTACCAGTTGATCGATCCTCGGCACAGGGAAACTATCTTTTGGACAAGCATCGTTGAGATTTGTGTAGTCGACACAAACCCTCCATTTGCCACTCTTCTTTTTAACAACTACTGTATTTGACAGCCAAGTGGGATAGTGAACCTCACTGATGGCTTCTGCCTCTTTCAGGCGGTCAATCTTTTCGATGACGGTGTCAGTATGAGATACAGCCGATCATCTGGGCTTCTAAACCATCGGCTTGTGGTCTGGCCGTATGTTGAGATGGTGACTAATGAAGGAGGGATCAACGCCCGACATCTCATATGGTGTCCAGGCGAATACCTACAGGTTCTTCTTGAGTAGATCTACCATCTCAGTCCGCTCGGCGTCAGTCAGCGATGAACCGATAAGAAAGAAACGTTCAGGATCATCGATGCTCAGAGGTACGGTCACAAGATCCTCCACTGATTTGTCGGAAGCACTTGTACTGACGTCCTCCAGCATCGGCTGGTCCGGAACCTCCACCCAGTGAATCTGCTCGGGGGTTACCTTTCCTTTGACGGCGGCGATGTAACATTGTTTGGCTGTCGTTTGATCTCCTCGGAGCTCTTCCACTACCTTGTTGTCGATGTACTTGATAACTTGGTGATAGGATGAGGCTACCCCTTTGATGATGTGGACCCAGGTTCGGCCCAAGATGGCGTTGTAGGGAGATGGGACATCTACCACTACGAATTCTATGTTGGTGGTGACCGAGCCGACCAATACCGGGAGCACCATCTTACCAAGAGGCTAGACAGATGCTGCATTGAATCCGACAAGAGGTACGTCAGTTGGCTCGAGGTCTATTTATTTAAATCCCAGCTTCTTAAAGAGGTGGTAATACATCACGTCGGCAGAACTGTCGAGATCTACCAAGATCCTCCGGACGTTGCACGGACCGATGCGGAGGTTCACGACCAAGGCGTCGTCGTGGGGGTGTTGCATCCTGTCGGAATCGCTGTCGGAGAAGGAGATGGAGTATTGGAGCTCGTTCTGGGCTTCTTCGACCCAGTACGGTCATGACTTCTGCTACGACCGTCTGCTTGAGTTCGGCACTCCTCTCGGTTGCGATCCACCATGCCATGGATCACGTTGATTGTCCTGATTTCCTCCTTCGGCTCATCCTTTTCTACTTCGGCTTCCGTTTTGGTGTCGTCGATATATTCCTTCAGATGGCCAGCAGTTACCATTTCCTCAAGGATATCCTTGAACGCTCAGCAGTTGGCTGTCAGATGTCCCTTCTCTCTGTGGTAGGAGCATCTGAATCTGTCATTGTGCTTCCTAGGGACTCCCATCCTATGCTCCGGCCATCGAAACCAGGGCTCCTTCTCAATCTTTCGGATTAAGATATAGAGTGGCTCCTTGAATACAGTTGTGTGAGCGATGAATTCATAAGGTTTGGGAGCTCGTCGGTCTCCCGTCTGTATGGTGTTTGCTTCCCTTCGCCTGGCTAGAGTGATGTTACTCTGGTTGCCGGAGCGAGCTTCTGATTTGCTCATTTCTTCTTTTGTATCCTCCTGCTTGGCGTGCAGCTCAATCCTGGCCATGAGCTCATTCATGGTGGCAGGATGGAACAATATGAGGTCCTCAAATTCTCGACTCGTGTGATCTAGGCCGAGCTTGAAGGAAGTGACGACGATCTTTTGGTCACACTCTTCAATCTTATTATAGAGATCCCAATACCGGGCTGCGTACTAACGCAAGGATTCGGACCTTCCTCGTCTGAGGCCGAGCAGAGAATCCACCTCTTTCTTCGGCTTCGAGCTGGTAACGAAGCGGGCCAAAAACACTGAAGAAAGATCCTTCCAGGAGGCTATGGATCCCTTCGGCAGTCGGTCAAACCAAAGAAGACTGACATCCCCAAGGCTGGAGGGAAACATTTTACATATTAATGCATCATCGTTGGAGTAGAGAGACATCATATGTCGGAAGTGGACAAGATGAGTGTAGGAGTCAGTTTTTGGGTCGTATTTATTGAACTTAGGGGATAAGAAGCCGACAGGAGGCCTTGCTGTCTCGATATCAGGAGTAAATAGTGAGCACACCAATCTTTCATGTCTGTCATCCTCCTACCGTCTAAACCGTTGAGTCGCTTCTTGCTCCGAGCAGGAGAGCCGATCATCATGACGGCTGTCATGATGGTCATACCGCCGGTACTCCCTTGGCGGCGATCTTCTGGGCAGTACCACTGGGTTCAGTCCCAATCTGTCATGGATTGACCTCTGCCGACTCTCCACAGGAGGACAAATTATGCATCGGTTAGGCGCCGGGCGGTGTCTACGGCCCCCATTTCCACCTTTCCGACCAGACGACACCTCTTCCCTAATGCCGAGGAATTCATACACTGATGTATTTTCGTTGGAGAGCATGCTTCTCTTGGGAGAGGGAGTTCTGTAGCTCTGGCTCTTCGGGCTGGAGGCGCTGTGCTCGGTAGCCTCCCTTAGGCGGACCAATTCCAGCCGAAGGGAATCGATCTGATCATCTCTCTTCTCTAGGTCCACCTGGAGCTTTCTGATGAACTGCTTCGTGGTTAGCTTGACTGGAGGGCTGGGCCAAGATGATGTGTTATATATGAGATCCTCAAGGTGAGTACGCTTAGAAACGCTATCTCCCTCAACGATGTTCTTGCCCTTGCTATCTGTACGTCAGTCGTTGGTGCCTTTGGCTTTGGGAGTGTTGAGTACCTTGGAAGTCATCGTCCGGGCAAGATGGATGGATGAATGCGAAGGCTGAAGAACAAATCCCCAGCGTAGTCGCCAATTGAGGTGGTGGGTTTGTCTTCCTTAGCCCTTTGAGTGTGTCCGTCAGTCGAACTTGATGAACTTCCAACCTAGCTGCACAAGGAGCAAATGTTAGGCTACCGGCCGGAGACGCCGGTGAACCCTCCGATGATAAAGTTAGGCAGTGATCTTTAGAGAGAGAAAATGGACAGAGCTTCGGGGTCGTAAAGATTGTGTACCTCTCTCTTGCCCCATGACTTGCATTTATAGTGCATCGGCGCGTGGATTCTACGCGCTTCGGTGCGCGTGCTGTCGGACCAGACTGCCTCATGCATAGCGTCTGACCGGATTTGTTGGCGCGTGGCAGACAACCTAGCCGTCTGACTGCCTCGGGTCAAGAGAAACCTGTCTTGTCGGCCTGCGTGCACTGATTTCGCGTGCGGGGAACTTGGAACACTATCCTCGAGGAGGATTCTACTGCAGACGAGGACCATGTGTGTCAGACCAAAAAGGCTGCTGTTCCCAAGGCATTGTCGAAGCCCCAGGGTCGTGGGCCGACGGGAGCATCGTGGAACTCGACCGCCGGCCTGATCCCCGAGCGCTTACTGGAGTTGGCCCTTCTGTGATGGTGTCGGGCCGACAGAAGACTGACTTGGTCAACCGTGCATGTTGTTTTTCATTTGGTCCCTACAGTATCTTATCAACTTCGAATATCGAAGAGGTGCCTAAGAAGGGATACTCATATTGAATCATAAATCCATCACATATAGAATATCAACATGAATGAAAGAAAGGATATTTGATGAAGTAATAATGTAACACCCCCAAAATTTGAAATTATTTTTTGAAATAAGTATAAAATGGATAATAAAGATATGAGGAAACTCACTACCCATATTATCAAGTCCATGAGGTATTCAATAAGTAAAAGAATCCATTAAATAGTACAATGATACATGAGAGTACAAAGAAACAGAAGAACAAAAGTATAGTAACTAACTACAATATCTACAAAGAGAAGCAGAACAAAGGTACAACAATTAGCTACAAAGGGAAACCGAACTAATACTCTAAAGGAAAGACAACCTCAAAGGATGTCCAGCAGCTACTCCAAGAACTCAAATCTACAAGCCCGCCTAGACCTGCAATACAGAATGAGGAGGGGAAAGGAAGGAGGGTCTGAGCATTCCACGTGCTCAGTAGGAAACCTCTAACTACTATCAAGCATGCACAAGGTGTGTCTGCCCAAGTGTCCACATGCAACGCAGGAAATGACAGTAAAGGAACATAAGTCCTAAGGTCCGACAACATGTCCTCAAGGACACTATGGACCCAAACCGGCAACAGACAAGGAATAATGACTCAAGCCTTCAATACCAAAGGGAGGCAGTATAAGAGTCTCCAAACTCCAACTAACTCGGTCTACAACTTAAACATAAGTTCGACATCCACTACTAGGACAAGACACTCATAAGGGCTCCCTAGAAAGGCCCAAGGAACTACAACACCAAGACTATACCTCTCAACTCAATCCAAGATCATCTTCCACCCATAGACATTATTATAGATTAGGTTCACCCAAGAGATATTTGAATGATTGAGGTAAGTTTTCATATTTTCTCAACCTTGACGAGAACAAGGGAGCCATACACGTTTTCCTTGACAAAATAAGTGATAATCAATATTATTTTCAATGTTATTGTTATTATTCAACATATTCCCAACTTGTCAAAATAAGAGGGTCACATGTCTTAACCTCGTCAAAATAAGGAAGTAATCATATTGCATTAATTGAGTGGGTACGGGATAATGACTCGTCAACATACCATCCTTTCCCTTCCATCATTCCCCGACTCGTAATGAGGGCTACACTACCCCCATTGTACATAATGTCATGGATGGAGTGACCATCCAGGGAATGTCATCATAAGCACATTCCCGTATAAATTATTCTGGCGTTCCCCAATTATTTGGGAGGACCCTGATATTTTTGTTTTTGAATTTCCAAAAAGATAATAAGTAACTCAATAAATTGAATTACAAATTATTCTTTTGATCCAACCAACCAGTTACTTTGTTTGACATTGATACGAATCGAGGTATTTTAATATTTATAAACATGAAAAGAAAATTGTGATAAAACAATTAGAGTCATGCTGACATGGCCAAGCTAAAATATACCGCCACAAAATAAATGCCAAAAAATGAATATAGATTACCACAATGAAACAGTTTTGAGATTTAATTTTTCGAATTTTGATTAATGGCCGAAGGCTTGTAGGCATGGCCTTACTTTAGCCAAAAAGACCATTTTACGATTCCGAGAATATTAATTTTTATTCAATAGAAAATGAACTGCGAAAAAAATCCAACAATTTATTTCCTACGTATGTAAGCGAGTGAACTGTTAACTTCAAATTTTATTTTTGGTCATCATGGTGTTGGCATAGCCGATACTGTGTTGACTTGTCCAAAATAAAACAAAAGCTAATACTTTCCCACATACTTTTCAATGAAAATTACATTGCAACTAAAGTAAAAAAATTGAATATATATTATACCTTATCGTCGATTACAAATGTGAGGATAAGTTTGACGATATTATTTGTACGATTATAATAAGTTATAGTATTCAAGCATAAAATTTCTACGTACCAAACTATAATCTGGAATAATTTGTCGAGACTTTCCTAAACAAATGCAAACTAAAATTCTATAAAAATAAATCTTGGCGAAATTATTGATGAAATTTCGTTAGAGCTTCTACCTAGGTTGACATTTTTTAGGATTTTCAGGAATGTAATCGACTTAGGGATTTAGAGAGAAAATGGATTTCGGGATGGATTTCGATCTTGGAATTAGATTGAGGACTATTTTGGGACTATTTTGGACTAGATATTTGACTGGAAAATTGGTTTGGACTTTGAAAATAGCTTGTAGAAGAAATGGTTTGATTTTGGCTAGGTTTCGAGGATTTTTGAGGGGTTTTAGACTTATGTTCGAGAGAACAGTTTGACAGAGCTTTGGACAGAGATTTGGAGTCTGGATCTGTCTCCTTAGTGGCCTGAGAGGCGTCTGTATATATAGGGATATGTCACATCTATAGATACGACATGACATCAGCAAATTTTGTTTGCTATTGCGAGTGGAAGCTCTCTTTTTGAAGTGGAATGCATCACATTTTGGCTTCTTCTATTTTAATTTCGGTGGGTTGTCTCAATATTGAAATACTTTAGATGTTCGTCAGTGATCACTAGATATTCCATGACTTACATGAACACGTATCTCCCACTTAACACATTCATAGGGTGTTCGATATCACCATGAGCACGAAATGCTCCAACATTAATATTTCAATCAACATCTATTTCATTCATATTTTTATACAAAGTGTGATAGATTCATGATTGAATCCGAGTAACCCTTTTTGGTTACTTCCTCGATATTTGGATTCATATGGTACATTTGCGTCAATCTTTTGATCTTTCCAATTCATTTACTTTCATTCACTCAATCTTGATGAAATCAAGAGAGTCAAGCATTTATTTTAGTTTCCTCAACCTTGACTAAATCAAGGGAGACTCATGTCAACCTTAACGAAATTAAGGGACAACCACTTTTATCATGTTTTCATTTCTAGGTTTCCCAACATCATACCACTCATCATATATTCTTATGTTTGTCATTTGACCCCTATATCAAATCAATACACACATGATGTAGGAAGATGCACCTAACAACCCCAATATTAGCCTTGTAACCTCCAATAATCCATACAAGTCATATTTTCCTTCAAACTAGGCTAAGAATTAGTTTAGACATTTTATCGAACACATGGTGTTCATATGTCTAAGGACAACAAATACATCTTCTTAGTCATCTCCCTAACTCCTATCCATAGAGATACAACCTCAAGTACAGGTCTAGTCACACCCTAGGCAACTACACTAGATCTACTCATGTAGATGATGTAAATGATGAAAATAACTTCACTCTCATATACACACAAGGGAGTAGAAAGAGATTTACCCACCGAAGCTTTACAAATCTCTAAGACCCTAGGTGAGGATTCTTCACAATGGCACGAACTATTGGTGTGGCTGTGTAGCCCTTGATGTGCTTGACAACGTTGGTGAAGAGCTTTTCTCCGGAAACCCAATGATCTAAGGGAGAAAAGAGTGAGATGGATATATATATATATATATATAAAGATGGGAAAGACGGATGAGGCAGAAGAAGGGAATACGAAATGAGGGTTTTAAACCCTCACACGTGTACATATATGATATATATAACCCTGTGAAAAGACCAAACTCTCCTACACCTTAATGTTCAAACTGCCTAGATTTAATCGCATATCGATATGTGTCCAAGACACATCGATATGTGATTCATTGCCACAATAATCAATATGGGACACATATTGATGTGTGAATGAATCGCATATCAAAATGCAAGTCCTCTGGTCTCGCATCACAGAGGAAACCCAAAACATATATCAAAATGCATCAAGAATCCACATATTAAAATGCGGGAGGATACGACCAACAGTCCACACACATGTCGAAATGTGAGGAATTTGTATATCAAAATGCACATAGATGCTGTAACGGCCCCGAAATTTAAGCTATTTTTGAAAGGGGTATTAGAGCATTTAAATAAAGTGCTACAATATAGAACCCAACCATTTCATGCGTGTCCAAACCACATGCCAAACCACAAACGAGGAGTAAGTGAGTAAACAGGTTTAACTCTAATTATTACAAACCCGGGTACCAAATTTAAATAAATAAAATGCAGAAAATAAATGAAAGGTGTATTGCAAAATGAAAGGTCTTCAATATTTTCAAACGTCTTGGAACTCTATTCCAAGCCAAGCCGTCGGGTTTTTCCTAAAAATAGAGGGTTAGGCATACGCCTAGTAGAGAAAAGTCTAAACATATGATACATGCAATAGTTGTATGTGTGTATGAAAGTGTACATAAAATATGAATATGATGCATGCATAAGAGTCTGATAGGTTTCCAATATAAGGTAGTCAAGTGTGATTGAGTGATCCACAAGTTGTTTCCAATAAAACCAATTTGTTTCCATATACTTTCCAATATCAAGTAACCATGTCAAAACCACACTTTATCGAAATAAAGGTTTTCCCAAATGATTTTCCAATTCCTTATCGATATAAGGTTAATCATTTATAAAAGAGTTTAGGCTATTAATTCCGAGTTAGACGCTCATCAACTATCTAACCGTATAGTTCCTAGAATTACCCGACTCGACGGGAGGGTCCAGTCAAACCCCCATTGCACAATGTCATGAACGTAGAATGTTCAGGGATCAAAATCCCATAAGTATAGCCAACTCAAGGATCGATATCCATATTCAAACACCATTTGATTCAACTTCCAATTTTCCCAAAATTTTCATCTTTTAGGCCAATGGCCAAGTTCCAATAAAATTTAAGGGCATCAACATGCCGAAATACAATCTAGGTAGCCAATTCGATATTTCAAACGTTGAATCTCATTTGCCCCGATTTGAACAAAATTAACATTAAGAATTTCACTAAGAATTTGAGCACTTGGTTCAAACATGTGAAGTATGAATTTGAAGCTAAAGAAATACCAATTTTCAAAAATTCTAAAGGTATCAACATACCAATATTCAATCCAAACTA
>NMUG010009388.1:0-11297 GCA_002855965.1 Monotropa hypopitys
CGGCTTATCGTTTAGCTTTGCCGGTAGAGTTGGCTCGTTTGCACAATGTGTTCCATGTGTCAATGCTTAGGAAGTATGTGGGTGCCCGACGCATGTATTAGAGGTAGAACCTTTGAAGTTGCATGAAGATTTGACGTATAAAGAGAGGCCAGTGAAGATTTTGGATTGCAAGGAGCAAGCCCTACGCTCCAAGGTGGTTCAATTGATCAAAGTTTTATGGCGAAATCATGGAGTCGAGGAAGCGACATGGGAGAGTGAGGATGCTATGCGGAAGAAGTATCCGCACACATTTGTAGGTATTCCATTCTACTTGTATTAAATTTCGGGGGCGAAATTTCCTAAGGGGGGAGGAGTTGTAATACCCGTTCCATATTATAGATTATTTTATTAATAATTCTAAAAATGTTAGAATGTGAAGTGAGAGTGAAGGAAGTTTTAAAAGGGTATTTAAGTATTTTATATATATGTAAATATATATAATGCCTTAATTATAAAAATAAGGAAGGAGGGTGGCACACAAGGGTAAATATGTGAGTTAGTAGAGGGGTAAGGAGGTAATTTAACCTAAAAATCTGATTTTAGGGGTTCCATTTAGATCATTCCCTCATTATACTAGTGTGTATGAGAGAGAGGGTTGAGAGGAAGGAAAAGAGGCTAAGGGTGGAAGAAGGAGATTTGATGATTCAAGGCCCTTGAAGGGGAAATCCAAGGAAGGAGTCTTCTCCAACATTATTCCTAAGGTTAGTGTGAATCTATTAATGCAATTTGTAAGTTTATACCACTTCACATTTGGGCAAGATCGAAGTTTATAGATTAAATTCATTTTTGGTGAAAACCTAGATTGTTGATCTTTGAAAATGGAAATCTAGGAGGTTTGAGGGTTGTTTGAGGCCACCATTTGAGTATGTTTATCATATAGATGTTTAGAACACTTTAGCATGTTTGATTTTTGAGTTTTGGGGCAAAAAGATCGAGTTTGGAAGGTTGAAGACGAAGTGGTTCGTCAAAACATTTTTCTGAAAAATCAGTTGTACACAGGCGGGTACCGATCCCCGACATGCAGGGAGACCGGTCCCCAAGTTAGGCAGTAAGTTGCCCAAAATCCTCTTTTGGGCGCCGGTCCCTTATACGTGGGGAGACCGGTCCCCCGGTTGAGCAGTAGAGTACCCCAAGTGGCGGGTACCGGTCCCCAATATGGTGGGAGATCGGTCCCTCATAGGGTTTTCTGACAGATTTGGGTACTTTTTGGGATGCTCGGGTATGGTCTTGGGATGTGTTTGGAAGGTATTAGGGGCTATTTTAAGACTCTAATAAGTTGTTTAAGGATGGTTGTCGATTCAATTGATTTAATTTAATGCCTTCACTATTTTCTCGTCGAACAATATATCAAGGTGGATTGAAATTTTAATTGTTTTGACAAGGACGCAAGAGGAAGGCATTGAGGCCTCACTCAAGGGTAAAGAGAAGGTTTGAACATCGGTACTGGTGAGTGTAAGAATGTGGTATCTTTAATTGTTTGTTCGCAATGTCGTTTTTAGTTAACTCTTCATTATGACACGAGAAGTTAAATGCATAGTTGTGTAGAACATGATTGAAGGAGATGAATGATATGCATGAACATGAATGCATGAGGTGAATGAGATGTATGAAAGTGATGGTATGATGTGATGATATGCATAGATATAAATGCATGAGTTGTGATGAAAAGCATGATATGCATGTAAATATATTATGCATGCCTCCGTGGGACGGGTGGTGATTGTTGGCAACAAATGTAAGTCCAACGGGTGCATGGGAAGTACCCCAAATTTTAGTGCAGGGGGAGTACGAACTACTACCTATAGTAGAAGCTATTTTCAGGGCATGGGATGCTCAAATCTTTTGAAAAATGGCTTTGGTCGGTATATGTAAGTATCATGCATGAGACACATGGTTGGAATGAAAGTCATAACTGCTCATATTCATGATTTTTCTATCACCGCAAATACTTGTGTTTTGGAAGTTAAAGATATCATATTCACACTATGTTTCCTTGTTTTTGACTTAGAAATAGGTCGCAGGTTTAGTGGTCCATTACAAGGCTGGAGGTCATTGGATGCTTGGAGTTGTTTGTTTGACTAAGGTGATCCTTGGGAGGATTTTTGGCTTGAGACTCTTCTTAGTTCTATTGGTAGACTTTACTGTCTTTTATTTCTGAGACTTGTAATGAGTTTTTCTAGTAGGTTAGTTGTTTCTTTTGATATTTCTTTCTTGAGGACTTATGAGTACTTGTATGCACTGTTGGGCTTGTGTATTGAGGTTACACTTGTTACTTCTATTATATTTTGGAAATGATTACTTGAGGTTTCCTAGCAAAAGTAAAAGAAAAAATTTTCAGTTTATGTGTTTTAAAGTTTGGGATGTTACAAAAAATTTTAATTATTCATTTCAATAAACACTTGCTACCCCTTTGAGCCAAAACATATTTTATTTTGCATTTTTATCCTGTTCTTTGATATTGAGCCCTAGGCGAACCCCGTAAAATGGGAAAGGTAATCATCCAAGGGTGAATCGATCTTGCAAAACTCGTATCTCGGAACAGGTTGGACTTGAAAATGGATGTTTGAGTGTGAAAGAAGGTGGGTAAAGCAGGAGGTGGTCTAAATTGGTGAATCAAGGTTGTGGGAATCATGTGAATTGGATGCGCAGAAAAAAATACAGTCTAAGAAAATTCTGGGCCAACCGCAACCAGTAACGCTTTAATGAAAATGAAAATATATATATATAAAAGAGCTCATTTTGCAACCTCAGCGTTACCGCTAATTGCAGAGCTCCTCTGGGCGATTTTCGGGCGAAACCACAGCAAAACCCCAAAACTCTTCTCCCTATCCTTCTCGTTTCTCGTCTCTCTCTCTCTCCCTCATCCCCCACCTATGCTCTAACCAAGGCAACCGCAAAACTCATGGGAAGTTTGGAGGAAATGACCCGAGAATCGAAATTCGGCAAGTAAGTGAACTTTGTGCATTAATTTTTGTCAATTGAATGTGTGGAGGTGGAATGGAGGTATATTGCAAGTGTTGTGAATGATTTCAAACTGAATTGGAGGTATAAGGGGGTAGTGTGGTGATGGATACATGTTTCTGGGCAATCGACAGGATTTTCAAAGAAGCATAATCGGTTGCGGCCAAATTTAGCACAAATCGTAGTGCTAAGTGCAGACAGGTTCTGAAACTCTCATTTTTTTCAGTACTTTCAAACGGAAGCCTAAATCTATGAATCCAGAAGGACCTTCCCAACAATCTTCAACGGTAGAATCTGTTGCGTCACAATGAATATTCTTTTTCTAACCAGATCATCTTAAGCTTGTGATATCATTCATAAATATTTTCTAACAAGGATATGCTAAGCATGTGATATCAACCATATCATTGAGGCACAAGAGAGATGTTCATATCTTTAGCATAGGGGAAACATGTGTGTAGGAGAGAAAGTCATAAATATTTTCTTAAGTGAAATTTAAATATGACATTGGAGCATAAGTGAGAGATACACAAATCTAGCATATGGGGCATTCATGCATGTAAGAGAGCAACTCATAAATATGTTTTTAACATCAAGCACATCATATTTCTCTTAAGTCATTTCAGAATGTATGAACCATGAAGCACATGTATAACTAACTCATCTCACCATTCCAAGCTTAGAACCACATAGAGAAATATGCCAATAAAAGATTAGGGATAAGCTTGGAACATGTTCTCTAACTCACTTTAGGGATATTCCATTGAAAGAGTGTGTGAGGTGAGATGGTGATGCAGGACTACCCCTTGTGTTCTTCCTTAACCTCCTATCAAAATTGTGAACCAATGAGGCACTAGGTAATAGGAACACTAAGGACTGTTAACACACTCAAGGAAATGAATTAGTGAAGCTGGTGAGTGTGTGTCAATGGAGTGGAAGAGGAGAGAAATTTACTTATAGTTGTTCTTACCAGAAGCTTTGGAGATGTGGTATGAGGAGGCTTTATCTCCCACGATAGAACCCATTCTATATTCCCTTAGCTCTCTCTCGACAGTCTCCTTGGCTACACTGCTCTCTCTCTTTCCTTCCTCTATCCCTCTCTGCTATCTCAGTAGTACTCCTCCAAGCCCCTTCTAACTCTCTTATGACAGAGCCCTTACTGAATCCCCTTATCTCACTCAACCTAACCCTCCTATGCTCTCTCTCTCTCTCTCTCTCTCGACTGTCCTTAGTTTCTCTCTACCTTAACTGGTCACAACCCTTTTTTCTCTCTCGACTGCCCTCTTTTCTCTTTTTGACTTAGGAAAAATATATCAGCATCCCCTCTCACTACTCTCTCTCTGTCTGCTATATGTGTTCTGTCTGCTCCCTCTTAAGAAAACAACTTCAGACACTTTTTAGACAAACAGATGAATTTTTGAATGAGTCAAGTAATGGGACAAAACACTAAAGATGTGGCTTCAGAACTTCAGAATTCAGACCTCAGGCCTATAAGCATGATATTGAAAACATTTTTTTCTCTGATACAATTTCCTAGAACCCATTTTCGGAAAAATCCAATTCTTTTTGTATAAGTCAAATAGAAATGATTTGGCACTTGATTTGAATTGGATAATAATAATAAAACATTTATTTTTAGGTTTGGGGATGATTCCAGAAGCATTCAACAACAATACATTCAAAGATCAAGTTTTTTCAGTTTTTTCCCACAGACTGGTCTAATGACCGGCTTATACACAGGTCTAAGGATTGGTCCAAGGACCGATGGATCCGGTCCTTATGACGGTTCTTCTTCCGGTGGACTTTTAGGCCACAAAACTAGACCAAAACTATTAGTATTATATATGTATGGAAAGCTAGGATGTTAGCTTCAATTTGATATATTATGGGCCTCATAATTCGAAGGTTTGGTCATTCAATTTAGCATTCTCCCAAGGTCTATCCAATTGTCTGTTGCTTTGGAGAATTTTTCTGACTTTTGTTATTTTTGGGGCTGAATTTGTGAATGAATGTATGTGTATTATATACTTATGGATATCCTGAGATGTTAGATTTGTAACGGATATATTTTGCCTAATTTTTATGGAGATCTCGTGGGACAATTTATCCGTTTTCCACAATCTATATCATTTCAACCTTCATATTGCATTCGATGCAAACTTCCTCATTAAGCCATGTCATTTCATTCTAATCCATGTCATTTCATTATCATGCAAACCTCCTCATTAGCTTCATGCATCATTATGTTCATTTAGCGATTTCAACTTTCCCCAATCAATTCACTTTTATTCTAAGAAATGCACATGCAATGCCATGAATATCTAGACCATTTATTCATATGGAAGATATTTATCTTGTGTGACAGTGGTATTCATTAGTTTATATTTAAAGCACAAGCCATGAATCATAGACAATATAGTCATACATTCAAGACATCATCAAAAGACAACCCTGTCAGTTTATTTATTTATGTTTTGTTCACATTTGAGTATAATAGGTTTTCTAGCTTCTATAGGTTTTCGGTAAATGGCAAGAGTTGTGAGCTTAAAACTATATCCCCAGATGAGTTAGGAATCCCTTAAGATTCTTCACATATGGAGTATCAATTGTGAGTCCAAAAGGACCAAAGAATGAAGTTCAAATGATGACCCAAGCCAAAATGTCCAAAAATGTCTATAAAGGACCAAAACTGACCAAACCGGCCAAAAATTCACCCTAAGGACACTTGAACTGTTTGGGAGAACCCTTTAACTGGTTGGGGAAAAGTTTTTGCCAGTTGGGGAAAAGTTTTCACCGATTCAAACATGCTCTAGTTGTTTTTGGGTGCTGAACATCGTCTTGTTGCACCGGTTCACCATTTTCTTGCACCGGTGCAAGGAGACACTGAGTGATTTTTATCAAGACAATTAAGCGCTTTTGGTATTTATAAGTAGGGATACTATATATACTTGTTGTATATATGATTTCTTCATGTTTATTGTAGTTTTTATGATTTGGTGGTGTGGTGACCGGACCCGCGCCCTTGGAAAAAATAAGACCACATAAACCGAACATCAGCGAGTCGGCCTGACCGACCCCCAACACACCGAAGGGTCCGCGCTTCGGCCGACACATGCCCTTCAGAATGTACCCTTCGGCTGCCATAGGCGCCGTCCCCAATTCCTTACCGAACGGACCGGTTTATCCGGAGGGTTTCCCTCCTGTCCCTGTCGTGGGGAATTCACTATGATACCCCGTCCGTACGACTCAACCCGGTCCATCAACCGTCCAGGCCCATCATCGGGCCCATGACGAGAGGCCCATTCCCCATTCGTGAGCCCCAAGCCAACATTTTCCTATAAATACCCCTCGTGGGTACTGTTCACGGGATCGGGATTCAACCTTTGATCCCCGACCGCTAACCGTCCGGCCTCCTCCGTTTTGTGCTTAATATCTTCTCCAAACGGTTCTAACTTAAGCATCGGAGGCCCCGTTGGTGAAACCCCACCGGCGGGCACTCACCTTTGTGCTGCAGGAGCCAAGTAGGAGAACCCCCATTTACTTGTTTGCAGGGACCACTTCAGCCTCCGATCACGTCCGGCTCCCAGCGTCCGAAGGCCCAACAGTCCGAGAGAACCCTTCGGCAGGAACAGGTCACCACAGGTGGTTGAGAGTTTATCTCTCTACCTCCCTCTTCTTCTCTCTTATTTTCGAGGCTTTTCCATGGGTTTTGGGAGATTTTCACTTCATAAATGATGTAAGTATCTATTCCCTATATCCATTTATGTATTTTATTTAGTAATTTATGTATGTGATTTTCATTTTCCATTTGATTAAGTTTTAGTGCTCACCTCAGTTGCTACAGTGTTAACAGCATAGGGTACTTCTACTTTAGTTGATACAGAGGTTTGGGACGGGAGAAGTGAGAGTGGTTCTCGAGAGGAGAGTTCAGAAGATATTTTACCAGATTCACCAGTACAACCACCACAGAAGAGGAGTGGGGGAGGATCTAACAATGGCGAGGATTATGTTCTCGATTATGATAAGTAGTGTTAAGATTAGTGTGTCTCGTTTTTTATTTTTGATATTTTTTTGGGGGTGATATATTGCGACTGGGTGGTTCACCGAGCTTTTCATATGAGTCATCATCTTTATTTTCGAGTCATCTACATTGTACATTATAAGTCGAAAAGTCTTCTTTGATTCTTAGCTAATAGACTCGATGTGGGCATAGTTTATTCTTGTTATGCACTACGTATTATTCTTGTTTCTGCATGCATTATGCACACTCCATTCGTTGTTGTGCTATAGTATTGTTTTTGGTAGTGTGCTATTTTAATTCAATGGGGATTTACATGAAAAATGGTTTTCCTATCCTTATACCAAGTAAATTTCATTTGTTAGTGACCAACTTGAGAGATTGGAATTGATACGGTGTTTCTATGATAGTTAAGGTAAGTGTTAATGTGGATTTGAACGTTTCATGCATGCTAGGACATCCAATGTTATCCAATAAATTTTTAATTCATGGCATGTATGATATTTAACTTGGATCGTGTTCTTTCTAATTAATCCTAGCACCAAGATGTAAATAGATTTTCTTTGCTCGGGACTAACAAATCTCAAGTTGGGGTGTGTGTTACACACTCAAAAGTGTATTTATTTAGTGCCTAACTCCACTTATGCAATCATTTCCCCTTTCAAGAATGTATTTATTTGATTTGGGATTTAACGTGTGTTTGTGAGTATTTGTGTCAAAATGCAAAAAATTGCAGGGTTTTATCAAGTTCCGAGGATATTTGATTTTTGGAGTGTAAAGATAAAAGACAAAATATCTAATAAGAAAATAAATCCAAGAAAAAACCTAAAAGGAGTGCATATCAATATATGGGAGATGGATACCGAAATTATTATGCACTATGAAGGATTGGAAGGCAATTCATTCCCATAAATACTCCGATACTTCCCTTGAGGGATCACATAATTAACGATATATGTCACCAGATAAACAACCTGTGAGGGAGATAGCATTCTCATTCAACATTCTGGAATACCCATGGCAAGACACGTATCAAAATAAGGGTATGATCATACTTAAATAATGAGAACCTGGATGAATTGAACCAAAGCTGAAGCTTCTCATCCCCATAGGCATACCAAAATAGGAAAAATGGATGGTATATAGATATATTGGAGGATATATATATATATATATCAAAATGTGATGTGTGTAAGGATGGGTTTCCTTCTCATGCAAAATATCTAAATGATGAGCTTTAATGTAAGGATTCAATGTTTAATGAATCTTACTTGAGTTTTCAATACGCTTTCATGAATATTTTCCAGAATAGGGTTCGATTATACTAAATTTGTCCTAAGAATCCGAGAGATTATTTATGAAATATTGTTATGATGTGGATCTATGAATTGAATCTCCCTTGTTTTCAAGTATTTAATTAAATCGTTTTGCAATTATTAATTTAATTTCTTCTGCATTTAATTTTATTTTTATGTTTTACTAAATCATTCATCAATAAGAACTTCAATTCATCCCAAAGTTAGTGCTTGAGGATTCGACCGAGTGCATTTCGATTGATTATGCTATAATCGATATTCTAATTCCTATGCTTGTGATGAGGGACAGAGGCCGGCCAAGCTGACGGAGGAAGAAGACTCAGCCCACGTTGACCAACAAAGGGGTCAACTACCAAGCATCATACGAAAAGACTTGTTCATGCTAGAAAGAAATCTCTATGGACCTTCCCCTCCGGTCCTCATCTGACAAACGCCGAACTGCCATTCGACCAGCCAATACCCTGCCGCACTACCCCTCCCCGAGTTGCCACTCTCCCGAGCAGCCACTCTTCCGACTAGTCACTCTTCCTCTCTGCCTCTCTGTCGAGTAGCCACTCTGCCGCGCAGAAGCATTTGCCCGAGTAGCCACTCTGTCGAGCAGCCAATCTGCTGAGAAGAATCACTCTCCCGAGTAGCCACTCTGTCGAGCAGACACTCTGCCGAATAGAAGCACTTGCCCGAGCTGCCACTCTATCGAGCAACCACTCTGACGAGCAGAAGCACTCTCCCGAGCTGCCACTCTGCCGAGCAGGAGCACTCTTCCCGAACAATCACTCTCCCGAGCAGCCACTCCGTCGAGCTTCCCAACACCTCTGCCACACTACCGTCTAGACAGCTGAGCAGGCCAACGTATCAGACGTGACTGGCATCACAGAACATTTGAGGATCACTTTTTGGTACCACCTCATATTTCAGTTTGGAGGACTGTGCGATCCGTCAGAGTTTGTTATGGTTTCCATGATTAACTATCAGAGGTTGTTATGAGTGCAATGATTAGAATTGAGGTTATTTTAGTCTTTTTAGCATATAAAGTTATAGATAATATTGTATTTTTCTTTTCTTAGGGTTTTAGTACATAAGCTCCCACTTGTAATTGGATAATCAATCTTTTATCAATCAATATACATATTTTGTGGACTGAGTATCGTGTCTCTCTCTTAAAGGTGGATTCCTTCGTCTGGTGGATTCCGGTTGCTGGTGGATTCCGGTAGGCTTTGGTGGACTCTATTGCCCTCTACCGGGACACAGTGTTTTCTAATCTTCCCCTCAGATTTACGGCTCAACATTGCTAGACCATCCGCCTCTAACGGATTTCAATCAGAATCCGTCCTCCTTCACCTTGGATTCAGTGCACCTAAACCAGCCTTCACCTACTTCGTTTTTTTATTTTTGCTGCATCCTACATCAGTTGGTATTAGAGCTTACCTTTAATGGATGGTGCTCCGTAGGACAGATCAGCGACCCTAGGCGACGTGAGGAGTGTTCAACAGGAGATGCACAACATCCGCAATCTTGTTGAATGCCTCACCGGTGAATTTGTTCATGTTCATGCCCCTCAATAGCAGGACCATGTTTTCCATGATCCTATGGGTCGGAATGGTGCATACACTGGTGTTTTGACAATGGCTCATCCTGAATGCTCTCTGCCGAAAGTCTTCATCGACCCAAACAGTGATCTGTAAGAACTCCAAAGAAGACAACAATGGCCAAGTCCAAACAGAGATTACAGACCGAAGGTGGGGCTACCCTCCTTCAATGGTCAGCAAGGCGTCAAACGTTTCCTCAAATAGATTTCGGAGGTAGAACATTTCTTTCAGTCTGTGCACATTGAAGAATATCAGAAAGCCAAGTTGGTGGCCTACCGACTGACTAGCAGTGCTTTAGACTGGTGGGTCCAGTTACAAGTGTCAAGGGCGCGACAGCACAAGGCTCTTATCCGTTCTTGGCCAAAGATGAAGAAGCTTCTGGAACAACGATACTTGCCCGCGGACTATAATCAATCGTTGTTCCAAAAGTATCATAATTGCTGAAGAATTGGTCAGACCCAACCAACGAACCAAAGGGAAAATGCTTTAGCCCTTTGGGACATTATGTCGGCTTGCAATAAGATATGTTTGGGAAATTTCAACCCCAACCTTTAGAAAATGGCCCATTTAAGCTCTTACTAACCAACCAGTCCATTACCCAACGATCCCGACACCCCAGCCACCCAGTTAGCACTCGAAGAGGAGCTAGGCATCATCAGAATGGCCGAAGTACACATCAAGGAATTTGCCAAGCAGTCATCATTGCCCAGACAGTCGCTCTACCAAACAACCACCTTGCCGAGTAGTCATCATTGCCCGGATAGTTGCTCTGCCGAGAAGCCGTCATTGCCCATCAGCGTAGGTTCACCTAGAGCTGAGCTACTATACAGAGAAGCAGCTCAGCCTAGATTGTCGAGAAGAGGAAGCATAGATCAAGTATCTCCTGAGCAACCAGTCTTCCGAGCTGCCGCACAAGCTAACCCCTTGCCGCACATCCATTCTGCCGAGAAACTGGTCGCACATCCAATCCGCTGAGCAGCCATCCCCTTCCGTGCATCCAACCCTGTGAGCGTAGCTCCACTATTCCCCGCCAATGATACAATACCAAAGGAACCACATGAACCAGAGAAGATAAGCCTATCCCTATCAATGGTACATGTCTTGGAACCTGAGAAGGAAAAGACTGAGAAGATGTCTACCGTAGAAGTAAAGGACCAGAAGCCGATCAGTGTCAAAGTCGAGCAACAGCCCTTGGCAACTAAATTCAAAATTGGTGAATGGAAGGAGTTCTCTGAGTATTCTGATAGCCGAGCTACCAACCAATAAACTCAGGAATGGACACGGGTGTGTGCCACTAGAGTAGAGATTGAAAGGTCCAATCCAAGAAACCAGGCTGATGCCGACAAGCAGAGGAGAATGGAGGTATTTGCTGAAATA
>NMUG010009389.1:0-11294 GCA_002855965.1 Monotropa hypopitys
TTTAATTCAAAAAAAAAAAATATGGCTTGAATATCCGGGGCGTGACAATTGCCAACTCCTTATCAAAACTGAGATAAATCTCAAGCTAGATTCAAATTCCTACAGCCATGGATTTCCCGAATTCAATCATCGACCAAGGAGAGAGGGAGAGATAGAAAGATGATTCAACAAGTACCTTAGGTCCCTTGAACGGGATCCTCGAACTACTTAGCCATCCATAGGAATCAATTCAATCAATGTAAAAATCAAGGTAAATTGACAATCCATCACAGGAATTCAAAAATTACAGAAAATGAACTTGGAACTACTCAACAACTTCAAATTAATACAGAATTGAAAACGAAAACAGGAAATCAAGGTGAATCCTACCGCAATTCGTCTGGAATTTTAAGAACAAAACAATCTGCAGAAAACTTAAATCTGAGCTTCAGCTATGGAGAATTCTCTATCTACTTTTTCTCTCCTAATTCTATCCTAACCGAAAAGTAAATGGGTAAAAAGTAATCCCCCTTTTTCAACAGAATCTCTTTCTATTTATACCTCCCTCTGCCAGCAGAGCTTCCAAATGGCAATTCACGCGTTTTCCCCAAAAATTGGTCCGAAATTACAGCGTTCCCCCTTCTGTGGAAACGCTTCAGATCCTCTCCATTCCCGGGAGTAAATGGGGATTTATCCCGGAAGAATTAACCACTGATGCTCCTATTTGCAATTCCTTCTGACTCTCTCCCGGTAATAACCTCAGTTCTCCCGGGATCAAAACTGTCTGCCAGCCTTCCTTCCCTGCTTCCTTTTTCTGTAACTTGCTTCTTCATTGCCCATTTCCACCTGCAAACTCAGTTTCTCTTCCACAAAACACTTTTGAGTGGAATTAATTGCTTTTGACACGTAAGCAAGCAATTTCCAAGTAACACGTATCTCATTTAAAATCTAAGTTCCAACAAAAATTTTAGTACAGATGTGCAGGAAAGGAGGTTTATAATTGGCACTTTTGGATGCCAATCATCAACTTCCACTTTTTCAACAACATTTCTATAACACCTTTCATTTACAACTATTATTTTGTTATCAACAACTTTAACATCTTCATCATTTTCACCACTACTAAATCAAGCCAACTCTCACCTAACTATAAGACTATTGTCACTATAATGCACCTTTATACCAATCCTATTCCACCACCAAATTTAACAAATACCTTGCTACATTTCTTTGTTTAATTTCAATAATTTTTCATCTATACCTTTTGTATTAACAACATTATCACCTTATATTCATCACTTCTATTGTATAGATAATTTCATTACTATTAACACCACTTGTCACCTTTACACTATCACCATTTACAACCTTTCATCATCTTTTTTAACATATAAAAAAATTTCACCTCAAAGTTTTTGACATTCAACATATACACTATTTCGAGGTTCACCATTTATCAACACCATTATCTTCACCAGAATGGAATACCCACTCTATCAACATTTTATTTTTTTATGTTTTTCATGCATCTTTGAAGAAAAACTCCACACAAAACATGTATATATTTTACATCAACTAAATTTTATTACACACACCAATAGTAATTAAATACACATGTCATCATTTACGGATCAACTTGTGTAGTCTAACATGTCATCGCAAAAACTCTGCCCAAATTTTTCACAACATCACCTAGTCCTCGTCTCGACCAACATATCCACTCACTACCGATCCTCTCACCATAGGTGCACTTCCTACAGAAGGTGCTTCCGCTACACTTCTTGGATTCATACACTGATTAGACTTATGTCCCACCTCACCACAAGTAAAACATACAAAATCACTTTCTAGACAATGCCTAATCGCATGCTCTGGGGATCCATATTTAAAACAATGAAATGGTACTACTTGCCCACATGAAAATCCACAAGAACTCACTCCTCAACCACCAACACTCTGACTACCTAGGACTTTGAACTTCCTTGTCCCTTCGATATAAATTCATCTTCCAATTTAGAATCTACTTGACCTTTCTTTAACCATTCTCTCCGAGTAAACATCTCTTGAACATCCTTTTCAACCACTCTCGTCATATCCACCAATTATGCATAGTTTCTTTATCTAAACGGCGTCAACCTTGTTCTCATATTTTCTTCTAAATCTTTTCTAAATCTCCTCACTTCTTTGCATCCATATCTACTAAATCACTCGTATATCACGACAGCGCAACAAATCTCGCCTCATACTCTGGCATCATCAAACTCTCTTGAGTCAACTCTATACAAGTTGCCTACTATTCATATCAATATGTCTCTGGGCAATACTAATAATTAAACACCTATAAAAACCTTGCCCACGTTACGACGTGGGGCACCGCTGGTAAAGCTCCTGGAACTAGCACTGTCAACTATCGATATATTGCCTCCCACCAAACTAATGCCTCACGTTTTAAACTAAATGTGGCTAACATGACCTTTTGATCATTTGTAATACCCATTGAGACTAAAACTCTTTCTACAAACATCACTAATTCTCCGCCTCACTAGGATTCAACGGCCCCTCACTTCAACTTCTTAAAGCTTACAATTAAATTCGTACCTAAACTTGTTACACACATTCGTTATGTTTTCTATTGTAAAAATGCTGCCAACAACCTATCTGTCTCCAATCCCCCAGCAAGTACAACCCCCACTTGAACTCTAACACCCTCACCCTGTACCCTAGCCTCTTCACCATGAACTCTACCCAGTCCAGAAGAAGCTTTGTCCTCTTGTGGATTAGCCCATGCTATATCCATTCTTTATTACTTATAACATGTATATCAACACCAAGAAACAAAAATATATATTATCTAGCATGTTAAAAATTCCTAACATCTATACTCAACAACAAACTTCTTACGGTCCACTACTAGACAACCACCCAACATCTCAGAACTCGGTTTTAAAACTGTGCTCTACTACCAAAAACTATCACATCCCATCTTAGAAGATTACCTTAGTGGCTCCACCGACATGTCATGTAATATCAAATCAACTAATGAACATCTTTCAACTAAAAGAATTTACTACAATTAAAATGAAACATCAACAAATTTTATATGAAAAAAACAACAACAAAAGCATTACTTTACATATTTCAACTAAACAACTTTAATTTAAGAAATAGCAACAGAAACAAAATTATTATTTACATGCTAATACAAACTTTCTTCTAAGTATAATTATTTACCAACTTCTTAACTTTATTTGACAACACTGAAACAACCTATAAGTACCAAATCGGTATACAAATCAGTTTCCAGAACAATATCAATTGATAACATAATAAACACCATCATAAGCACCTAAATTCTCAACTATTTCTTTTAGACTTTTTATCGAACACCTTATGTGCAAGTTTTCTTGAATATTAGATTCTTCACCATTTATTCTTTTAATACTTTCAAGATTCATATTTGAATCATAATCAACAACTTTATATTAAATTCCTTGATTAATATGCAAAATTAAGTGTACATTTTTATTTGATTTTCCATAAACTTCAAACTCTATCAAAATTACTCATAAACGTAATACACACATGCTAATCACCATTATTTATGAAAACCTAGCCCCAAATCTCGAAATCAACATAAATCCCTAGTTCAGGATATTAAAAACTTCCTCAAATCATAAAATTCAAGTATATGTTTAAGTATTTACTCTAGATACAAGAGAAAATGTAGAAATTCTTCCTCTTCTTCCACCTCTTTCTCCCACTAATTTCTCTATATCCTTCTTTCACTTTGTTCCAACCATGAATAAATGCAATGGTTCAAAAAGATAATAATATGATTTCCTGTTAATCCCTATTATTTCTTGGATGCAATCTTTAATTCGTTCTCTTTATATTCAAGGAAATTCTTTTATTCATTCCATTTGAATTAATGTTCACTTTTCCCTTGGTATATAATCAATTCCCGTTGATTTTATGGAGGCCCAAGCCACCAGTTAATTGATTTAATTACGAGGGCTTTGATGTGCTCAGTATAGGAATTGGATCTATTGTTGGGTGTTCGGGTGATTGCCATGGTTGTTTGGCAATCACATTTCCATTCATTTCGAAAAAAAAAATTCTCCTCATTTCTCCTCTGGGTTCTCACTAGGATTACTCTTCCAAAGACATTCTTGTGCTCATCTATTATTGGTAAGTCGTTCATCTCTATGTCTTGCGTATACTTTTGGGTTGATTTACGATGTCGGGTCCTTCTACACACCCTCGCGGATGGAAACGTCCAGCTGATTCTAGGATGCGTTTCACATCTTTTGTATCTCCTCAAGCGAAGGAGATGTACGAATTATTCATGCGCAGAGGTTTAAAAATGGTTGAGAAGATGAAGTATCTGAATTTGCTTCTATCGGTCTTCCAGATCAGTTTGCTCTTAGAGGTTGGTTAGGTGCTTGTTCGGGTCATGAATTTGGTCTTCCTGTCTTGGTAGCCGAATTTCTAGATAATAAGAGCTCTGTTAATACCGATGCTGAATCGTTCACCTCCACGGTTCGAGGTGTTTGCGTGACTTTTTCTTCGGCTGCCATTCGTAGTTTGCTGCATCTACCAAATATTAATCATCCACAATGGCCATTGCCTCTTGAGGTTGCACCTACGATTGCTAGTATCATTTGCGAGATTACAGATGGTATTGGTGATTTACCTATCCCACTAGTTCATAGTCATTTGTCACCGCATTATCATCTGTTGAACAAGGTCATGTGTTCTATTGTTGAGCCTACGGATCATATTCATGGTGTGCCCCTTCCTAGAGCCAAATTGCTCTATGCTATTGGTCATGGTTTTTTATATAATCTTGCTTCTAGGATGTGGTGGTTAATTTATAGTTACTCTAATCATCCTCATGGCACCGCGGGTATCCCTTTCTTGTCCACTATCACCCGATTTCTCAATGATAATCATGTTCCATCAATTCCTGACGAGCCTCATTCATACTCTAAGCGCAACAACTCCCGTGTCACTGATGGTGCTTCCTTGTCTCGTATCGGGGAACTTATGGTTCCAGGTCTAGAAGTGTCTAATTTTCCTCCTGAGTATCCAACTATTGCTCCAGTGTTTCCATCTCTTCATCCTCCTATGGACTACAATCCACCGTGGCGTCAAGCCACTCATATTTCTCCTCATGTGTCTGCACATATTTCTCCTCACGTGTCTTCACGTCCTCCTGCTCCTTCTCCTGATGCGATGATGACTTTTCTACAGCAGTTGTTTGCCTCTCTTGATGCTTGTTTGGACCGTTATGATGATCATTTTACCCATGTGCGTGCTAGAGTGAGCCGAATGAATTGGCAGATGCGGCATTTTGAAAATTGATTAGGACTTGATTATCCTTCTCCTGCTGCCGCTGATGATGATGAGGGTGCTACTGGCCATTCTGGGGAAAATGATTGACTTTGTTTTTCTTCCCGTGACAAAAAGGGGGAGAAGATGCATGCTATCGAATAAAGTTAACAGCTGGATGTTTCTGTTTTTTTGTACTGGCTCTACTACTATAAGTCTTTGTTTAGTTTTTGATGGATGTTTAGTTCTTGTACTGGTTCTACTACTATCAGGCTTTGTTTAGTTGTTCTGCAGATATGGATGTTTAGTTCATGTTTTGGATCTACTGCTCTCTTTTGTTGTACTGCAGATGGTTGTTTATGTTTGTCTGTTTCATGCTAGTTCTATTTTCGATGTGGTGTTGATTGGTTCTATGCTGCTCTTGTTCTATCGATACCCTATTGATGTCTATTGCTTTTTCTTAGATAATTGCACTTGTTCTTGTAAATGGTGTATGTTTTACAAGTGGTTCTTTGGATCTTTTTTTGCCACGAGTTAGATGTTTTTAACTAGATAGGTGCTAGCCGATAGTTGTTATTTTGTCTCCAGAAACAAAAAACAAAAGGGGAGATTGTAAATTTATTTTTTTATTTTGTTTTTTGGGTTCGTTTGAACTATCGGGATATGTATTTTTTGGTTTGTAGGTGTCATCGACAAGTTCATTTGGCACTGATTCATAGATCAAGGAAGTTTTGGTTTTGCGCGGATCCGAGAAAACATTTGTATTGGTTGTATGGATTCAAAGAAGATTTGTTGAATTCATCGGAATTCTCATATTTGCAAGGATTACATTCAAGTCGAACAGGTATAATTATTTTTAATTTAGGCATGAAAAATATTTTCATTTAGTGTTTTAGAGAGCCTCTTTGTGTTTCTTTTTGTTATAAAGAAAAATTTCCTTAAATTTTTTTTCCCGACAGAAGCTTCAGTAGGTTCAGTGCCATCTGGCGCCGGGATAGCGCCAAGGCGCTCCTTGGCGCTGAGCAAGCGTCGAGGCACTCTCAAACTGCCTGTTGGTCAATTTTGTGTAGGAGTGACAGAGAAGCGCGCGCCGAAAGCGCTGCGCTAGCACCAAGGTGCTCGAAGGCGCTATGCTAGCGCCGTGGCACCGCTCGGCGCCGTGCGTTTGGTTAAGGCGGTAACAAAGGGTTTTAAACAAAATTTTAAGGGTTAACATAAAGACAAATCATTTTTACCTCTTCCAGTGACGAACTGAATTTTTCTTGGAGCATAAGCTCTTGGTTTTTGAGGCTAGGGTTTGGTAAGGACTTTTCTAAAGTTTATTTTGATTTCTCTCTTGTGTTTACAAAATCAAAAACTTTCATGAGTGTTTTGTGAGGATTGTTTGCATCATTGCACCCATTGCGTTTTGCTAAGATCATAGTTGCATTTCGTCATTCTACGATTTGTCCGAGGCACCTCGGAGCTGGCTTAGTTTCTAAGAACGGGCTTGATCGCTCGTGGATTTGCATTGAATCAAAAAAGGGAGTTCGTGGAGCTACATCAACAAGTACAAGGGTTAGAGTTTCGGAGGTATTCGTCTAATTGTCTTGTATTGTTGAATCTTTTTTATTAATTACGTGTACTCTCTTTGTCTCTTTGCCTTCTTCTTGCATTGATATACGTTGCATGTAATTGCTCAGTGAATATTTACTTAAGTCTTGCTTTGTTTGTTGGTGATTAACAAGTTTCTTAGAGCTAGGGTTTGTGAATATCGAAAAGAATTAAAAGAAGCAAAATTTTACCTTTTAACCCCCCTCTAGGTAAGTTTACCACTTCCGCGATAATTTGACCTTTGAGATTTCAAACAAAAACCAAAACAAAAGTAATTAAATCTCTTACATTAGATCACCGGTAAATTACGTAACCTTTGTGATCTGAATTGGGAAATAATTTATGAGTTGGCCCTTGACCGGATTATTTATTATTCCATTGAGATTTCAAATAAAATTAAAACAAATAAATAATTAAATCTCTTGATTTAGATTACCGGTGAATTCAGTAACATTTGTGATCTGAATCAGGAAATAATTTATGAGTCGGCTCTTGACCGGATCATTTATTATTCCTTTGAGTTTGTAAACAAAAACCAAAACAAAAGTAATTAAATCTCTTGATTTAGATCACCGGCGAATTAAGTAACCTTTGTGATCTGAATCGGGAAATAATTAATGAGTCAGCTCTTGACCAGATCATTTATTATTCCTTTAAAATTTCAAACAAAATAAAAACAAATAAATAATTAAATCTCTTGATTTAGATCACTGACAAATTAAGTAATCTTTGTGATCTGAATCGAGAAATAATTTATGAGTCAGCTTTTGACCAGATTATTTATTGTTCTTTTGAAATTTCAAAAAAAAAGAGTAATTAAATCTCTTGATTTAGATCACTGGCGAATTAAGTAACCTTTGTGATCTAAATCGGGAAAATAATTTATGAGTCGGCTTTTGACCGGATCATTTATTATTCCTTTGAGATTTTAAATAAAATCAAAACAAATAAATAATTAAATTTCTTGATTTAGATCACCAGAGAATTAAGTAACCTTTGTGATCTGAATCGGAAAATAATTTATGAGTCGGCTCTTGACCGGATCATTTATTATTTCTTTGAGATTTCAAAACAAAAACCAAAACAAAAGTAATTAAATCTCTTGATTTAGATCACCGACGAATTAAGTAACCTTTGTGATCTGAATTGGAAAATAAACAAAATCAAAAACAAATAAATAATTAAATCTCTTAATTTAGATTACCGACGAATTAAGTAATATTTGTGATCTGAATCGGAAAATAATTTATGAGTCGGCTCTTGACTGGATCATTTATTATTCCTTTAAAATTTCAAACAAAATCAAAACAAATAAATAATTAAATCTCTTGATTTAGATCACCAGTGAATTAAGTAACCTTTGTGATCTAAATCGGAAAATAGTTTATGAATCGACCTCTTGATCGGATCATTTATTATTCTTATGAGATTTCAAACAAAAACCAAAATAATTAATTAAATCTCTTAATTTAGATCACCGACAAATTAAGTAACCGTTGTGATCCCAATCGGGATATAATTTTTGAGTCAGCTTTTGCTGAATGGTTTCTTATTTCCTTGAGATTTTCAATAAAAAACAATACATTAAAATAAGCCAAAACTATGTCAATTTAATAAAAGAAAATCATAAAAGAAGTTATAAATTCATTTATGTACATATTTTATTTTATTATCTGTTGGCCGAGAAATGTTTGAATTTGGTTAATAAAGATTAATTTGAAAAATAAAGTATCTAAAGAGCGACGTAGAATGCCTAACACATTCTCTATTCGTAACAGTAAATTTCCGAACCCAAAACTCTAGTATTCGTAGACTAAACCTTTTCAAAATACCGGTGACTTGGTACACTATAACTCTATGCCAGGTGGCGATTCTGAAAAATATATTAATAATGAAATGTATATTGTTTTGGCAATTACAAATTGTTATTAATCTGACATTTTAAAATTTAAACATAAAATCCAGTTGTCCTTTTTATTTCAAAAACCCGTTGCATTAAAGCCAAAAAGAGATAGAGCATGGATTCCCTCTCGGGGAAGACTAGAAAATTTTCGGGGCGCGGCATATATTGTTTCTGAAACCCTAAAAAATGCTTTTTATTTTTTATTTTGATTCAGTTTTTAAACTCTAATCTAATTTGGTTTGTGAACCCTAAAATATGTTTTGTTTTTTGTCAAATTGATATATATATATATACTAGTGATAGCCCGTGCCGATGGCACTCAACAATCTGAAAGCGCAACACAATACATAAGATTACGATGAAACTTCGGACATTAGTAGTGTCCTCGTCACTAATTCGTGCCTTTGGCATATTGAAGTGTCTTCGACACTCATTATGAGTGACGGGCACTCGATCCGAGCTTTCAATATACCCCGTGTCGATGGTACGGGGCGACAAAATAGAAAGCGCAACATAATACATAAGGGTACGACGAAATTTCGAGTGTTGGTAGTGCATTCGACACTGACTCTTGATTTTGGCACTTTAGAGTACCTTCGATACTCATGATGAGTGCCAAGTACTCGATCCGTATTTTCGGTATACCGCATGTCGATGGCATAGTGCGACAGAATAGAAAGTGCAACATAATACCTAAGGGTACGACGAAATTTCGGGTGTTAGTAGTGCCTTTTCCACTGACTCGTGCCTTCAGCACTTTTGAGTGTTTTTAGCACTCATGATGAGTGTCTACACTCAATCTGTGTTTCCTATATAGCTTGTGTTGATGTCAAGGGATAAGAGAATAGAAAGCACAACACAATACCTAAGGGTACGACGAAATTTTGAGTGTTAGTAATGCCTTCGGCACTGATTCGTGCCTTCGGCACCTTGGAGTACCTTCGGCACTCATGATAAGTGATGACACTCGATCCATGTTTTTGGTATAGCTTGTGCCGATGGCATAAGGCGAAATACGTATTACCCATATACGAAATTTGAAAATATGTATTACCCATGTACGAAATCTATAAATACATATTACCCGTGTTCGAAATATGTATTACCCATGTACGAAATGAAGTATATAATTTTTTTAGTCAACAAAAATATTGAATAACTTTTAAAATAAAATGAACATGAAATTGAACAAATAAAATAAACATTGAATTTAAATTTATTTATAAAACTTAACATGCAACTATTTAATTATTATTTTTCAATAGGCTCATATTTGCATATTTCCGATAAAAATAAAACATATGTTATGGCTGCAACAGGAGTCAAGAGAGAAATGTTTCACAAACTCATTGAGTTACCCCGCCATAACACGCGATCATCACAGAAATTCAAATAATCATCACAGTCTAATTTTTATTTCAATTCACACGACTGGAATTAGAAACCGATCGATCGCAGTGATAGGAGGAATCCAATGACGGGCAAAACCATTGACGGGAAGAATCCAGTGACGGGAAGAATCTAGTGACGGGAAGAACATAGTGATGGGCAGAATCCAAACATGGCTTGTGAACATTTAGAGAAAAGATTGGGAGAATAGAAAAATCAAATGGAATTCTCTTTCATTCAAAAGTTATTTTTAATGAATTGATACAAGGTTTATAGACAGAGGACTGGGCCACAACCGACTTAATTCATGGGCTGTAGAGCCCAACATTAGGCTCTGGTCTACTAGAACAAAAGATGTGATCTACCAGAAGATCACATATTAGACAGAGATAATGAATATGAGCAATAACCACCTACTGGAAGAAGGATCACTATCTTCCAGAATAACACAAAATCAAGACTAGGAGTCTGCAGTGTTGATCGCCATCTTCTGGAACATGAGACTCTAACTTCCGGAACATCACATAGTTAAGAACTAAAGTCTGCAACATGAACCACCATCTTCTGGAACATCATCCTCTATCTTCTGGAACATCATGTGAGATAGTATATACTTTAACATTCCCCCTCAAACTAAAGCTGGGAGCAGCTTAGCTTTAGTTTGTTTCTCAATCATTCAGACCTTGAACCAGTGAGTGGCTTAGTGAAGATGTCAGCAATTTGATGTTCAGTTGGAACATGATTAACTTGAAGTTGCTTCTGAATCATTTTCTCTCAGACAAAATAAAAATCCACTTCAATGTGCTTTGTCCTTGCATGGAACACAGGATTGGTGGCTAGGGATATAGCAAAATTGTTGTCACACCAGATTTTGGATATTGCAGAAGGATTGTACATTCTAAGATCCTTCATTATTTGTATTATCCATAGAACCTCAGAGGCTGTATTGGCCAAGGATTTATATTTAGCTTCAGTGGATGACCTTGCAACTGTAGGCTGTTTCTTGGCAGACCAAGAGACAATATTTCTCCCAATGAAGGCACAATAGCCACCTGTGGATCTTCTATCATGTGAGTCACCTGCCCAATCAGTATCTGAG
>NMUG010009390.1:0-11296 GCA_002855965.1 Monotropa hypopitys
AAAAAAACGTTGTTTTGTAAAATTATCACTAACCAAGTTTCTGAAAATTTTCTGTAAAATCTTTTCACAAAAATAAAGATGGCTTAAATTTCTCTTGGTTTGTAGAGGTTATGAAGGTGTTGGTGACACAGAAGCAGAGTTGAAATTGTGAAGCAGGAGGAAAATCTGAATTGGAGAAAACCATAGATATAATTCAACTCACTTTAGCCAGTTTGCTATTACCCGTGTGGCTGTTTTTATCATGGCTGTGTATATCATGGCTGTGTATATCATGGCTATTAACGGATGTTTTGGTCTGGATCTTTTAATAATGGTTATGTGTTAATTGCACTGGGTAAAACATGACAATTGTGATTATATGACTGAGAGTGTCAAAGTTTTCTTTTGCATTTTTACTTTTTGAAAATAGTATTGAAAACGAAATAGCAGTAGAGAAAATATTTTGATGATAATATAGGTTTAGATTACAAGTCTTCTTTTCGTACATATAACACTTTTCAACTTGAAATTTTTACTTTTTGTAATTTACATGTTAATTTAAAATTTTATTGAAAAATTAGTTAGTGATTAATTCTTTGTACTCTATTTAATTTAATATGTTATGATCTCTATTTTTTATTTGTCAAATAACCATATGCTCAGTGCCTAAAGTACGAGTCATATGTCAAGTATCGAAAGCACATATACGATTCATGTGCCGAAGACATTCATTAGTGCCGAAGGCACGCAATCGTGCCGAAGGCATGCAATTGTCCCGAAGATGTTCATCGCACGACGTTCCGTGCCGAATGCACGTAAGAGTGACGAAGGCACATGTGAAGTATATTTAAAGCACATAGCACGATTTATGTGCCGAAGGCACAATTAAGTGCTGAAGGCACGCAATTGTGCCGAAGACGTTCATCATCCGACGTTTCGTGCCATCGGCAGGGGCTATGTTCTAGTATATAAATAAAGGGAGAAAAGAAGGCATAAAGAGGTAAAATAACTACAATCTACTATATCCAATCCATAATAAAAGAAATGTGAATGAAGGACATACGTCACATACAAACCCCAATGAGGGTCATAATTTTACAATAAGAATGTCCGAGTACAAGTTTGCAAAAAGGAAACATACAATTACAAATGAAGGAAAGACAATGAGCTACCAAATGATGTCTTCCAAAATGTCCTCTAAATCCTTGGACTCTAACTCCAAGTAAAGCATGGATCTCCATACCTAAAAATATAGGGTTATGCAAAAGCCTAGTAGAGAAATCCAAACAAACGATGTATATGATGGTCATGGGTACATGCTGGTGTACAGAAATAAACATATGATGCATGCACGAGGATCCATTAGATCTTAAGTGAGACTGACTATATTCATAAAATGTTGTTCCAATCTTCCACTTTTAATAAGTCAAGAGTGACCATATCAATGCCAATTTCCTAACAAGTTTAGGATTTCCAAGTCAAAAGATCAATGAGTTTAGTTTACAAACCACCATATCCTATGCATTGACGAAATCAATGAAGTGTCAGGTGTCATCCTTGACGAATTCAAGGAATTCGTATAATCAATATCAGAAAAGAGTCATTAGGTTTCGGATACTACGAGATAGAAGCCCGTCGACTAGACTATCCGCATGATTTTCTAGTATCTTTCCGACCCGTCGGGAGGGCCCAGTCAAGCCCTCATTGTGCACAATGTCGTGGGTGGAGCGACCACCCAGGAAATCCCATCATAAGTCAATTCCCGGTGAACGAATTTCCCAAGTGTAGCTAACCTAAATAATATCTCGTTTTCAAGGCCAATTTTATGTTCAATTCATTTTCATTCTCAATTCAACTAGATTAGAGCAAAGACCTCATAATCATACAAGTTGACCCAAAATATGATTTATCAATTTTCCATAACAACCCTAATCAAGCCAAGGGCTAATTTCAAGGTTATTAATATTTTCCAACGTGTCAATAGACATTACAACGGTTAATTTGAACTAATCTATTGCCTAGACACATTTTCCCCCATTTCTATGACAATCAAAATTTGGATTTTATACAAAATTAGGTATTTTCAAAACCAAGGGGAATGTCAAATTAACCTCAAGGAGATGTCAAATACACAAGACTAGATGTCCTAAGATGGACTTTAGACCCATTCAAGACCCTAGGAGAACCCATACGTAGTAGCATCAATCATATTTTTAAGGAAATCAAAGGGAGAGGGAGAAAGACTTGTACATATACATACAAGAGGTTGTAAAACTCTACCTTTTAATGAACCAAAACGAACTCTAGATGAGAGTTGTGCTCCAATGGCGAAACCAAGACCGTAGCCGCGTAGAGGATGAGCCATAGGTCGATGCTTGTGAATGCCTCATGGCCCAAATCTCTCTAGGTTGGGAGAGAGAGAAGAGAGAGAGATGAGTGTTTGAGTATGTGTGTGTGTGTGTGAGAGAGAGAGAGAGAGACGGAAGAGAGAGAGAGAGGGACAAAGAGTTCTGGACAAAATATGAGTGTTTTCCCTCATATTAGGGTAAGCATAAAACCCTACAAATGACCAAAATGCCCCCTACATAAACCTTCAAAAAATCGCACAGGACCCCTTACCGGTAATGCGTTACCGGTAACGCGTACCTCAGTTTTTTCATCAAAACTATTGCCGGGTATTTCGGGCATAACTTCTTCGTTCGAACTCCAATTAAGACGATTCAAATTGCGTTGGATTCAGAATTAAATACTCTACAACTTTCATGAAGAAAATTCTTTCAATTGGAAAATATTTCTAGATCGGAATGGGCCCACAACATGGTTATAGTCTCGCTCAAACACTTAACTACAAACCAAACTTCGTACGACCCAAGGATGTCTCTGGAAGACCCCAAACTCACTAAATCTGATATTTTATCTGAGGAATATATTGAAATTTTATTAAACATCCGGAATTTACGAGAAAAAGGCTTTTAAATTTTCCAGAGTGTGACATGAGCATTTTGGAAAAGTTTAGAAACTCACTAGTTTTATCTCCTTTGATTTTACAAAGTAGAACGTTTGGGGAAATTATTATACATTGGTCTTGGATAATGAAATAATGGTTGTGTCACGCTCCGGATTTTCAAACCTTTTTTAAAAAAAAACATAAATGGATAATAAATAAATTGGGGAGAGCCACTTGTCATACATAAACTAATCAGTATAGATAACCAGACAGTGCTCAATATGATACAAAGAGACGAGATACAAGTGCGAAAGAAAGAAAATACAACATCTTGCTACAACTGGAATACTGAAAATGAAATACAAGATACATGAAATGTAAATGAAACATGAATAGCAAAGCTCCCGAGAAATTTCAGCAGCTGACTCGAACTCCAATCAACAAGTCCTCATATCCCTGCAATACAGAAAACTGGGAGAAAGGGAAATGGAGGTCTGAGCGTTCCACGTGCTTAGTGAGAAAAAACCCTACTACTACCATGCATGCATATGGTGGGTGGGTGCCCAAGTGTCCACATGCAAAGCGTGCAAAGACAGATACGAACCCCAGTCATATGACATGACAATAACTCCTCAAGATACATTGGACTCAAGCATGCGACCGACAATGAATAAAGACTCAAGTCCTCAATACCAAATGAATACACTATGAACACCTCCGAGATCCGACTGAAGTAGACTACAACCCAAACATAAGATTTACCTTCACTGCTAGTGTAAGACTACCCTAAGGATCTACTAGAAGGAACCAAGAAACTACTTCGCTAGGACACCACTCATTAGCATATCCCAACTTCTTCTACAACCTTAAACATTGTTATGGATTGAGTTCACTTACCACTTTGAGATATTTGAGCGATTCAAGTATATTTCCAAACTTCCCTCAACTTTAGTGAGACGAGGGTTACCATTATTACTTTCTTTCCTTCTAGACATGAATACAAGTGAGGATCAGCATGTTCCTGTTGTACACTTCGTTCATATTTCCGAATTGTTTCCATAATGCCACCGTGTAGATAAATCCAAGAATCTCATCGCAAGTCCATTCCGGATTTATCCTATCATCCTCTTTTATCATGTTTGGAGTATGTAATGTTAATAAAGTGGGTCTGGTATAGTGGCCCGTCGACACACTATCTTTTCCCTTCCGTCATTCCACAACTCATTGGGAGGGCTACAGCTACCCCCATTGTGCACAATGTCGTGGATGGCGCGACCATCCAGGGAATCCCATCATAAGTCCATTCCCACATAAAATATTCAGGTGTTTCCCAATTCGTTGGGAGGGCCCCCGCTACACTTTGATTCCACTTCGTTAGGTGATTCCTAGCCAAAGCTAGATTTGTATTCCACTTCATTCTCTAGCCAACGCTAGCCATGTTTCATTAAATGATTCCTTTCCGGTCAATTCCATTATGTTTGTGAATCATGAGTAATGGATTCAAGATTTGGTATGAGTAGTCCTCGTAGGGCATATCCTTCATATTCGACATTCATTGGGTATGTTGAACCAATTTGTTAACTTCTTCGAACCACAGCTTAACCTTGGCCGTACCAAGGGAGACAAGCAAATACGTTAATTCACATTCGACTGTGTGTTTCAAGACTAACACTCAACCTTGACGAAACCAGGGGAGTGAACCAACCATTCTAACATCATCAACCTTGACGGTATCAAGGGAGATCCCAAGTCGATCTCAACAACGCAGGGGGCTACCTTACTTTTCATATCTTTAATAATTGAGTCAAGACACCAAGATGCGTGAGGGGATCCTATGACCATCCCAACATCACGGTTCCTACTCCAAGGCACCTAGGTAAGTCTCATATGCCCTTCATTTGATTCAATGACCATCATTGGAATTTCATCGAACACATAGTGTCCAATGAGTTCCAAGAGTCCACCTAAGCCCTCTAAGTCTTCTATCGCCAAATTTCATCCATACATGAGTTCTAGGACAACCCACACTCATATTGCCTCCAAATTCAACTCAAGGCTTTTCTTAGGACTTTCATCGAACACATGGTTGCCATGGAATTCTAGGATCACTCAATGACACTAGGAACTTCCCTAGCACTCCCACAACCGCCAATCAACTTCAAGACACATTCAAGCATTTCATCAAACACTTAGCGCTCGCGTGATTCTATGGTGATACACCAACCCAAATTGACCACAATTCAATACTTGGTTTCCACCAATTTTGCTTACAACCTACTTGGGCATTTCATCGAACACCTAGTGGGCATAGGTTCGAGAACCATTTCTTTTGACTTCCTAGACCTCCATCTATTACATACCCTCAAACATTTCACCCCAATACAATTCCAGACATCCCTTAGGCCACCAAAGAGGGATCTAGACACATGATTACCAAAATGAAGAAAATAAAGACATTCGCACATACACACAAGGGAGTAGGAGAGATTTTACCCACCGGAGCCATAGAATCTCGAAATCCCTAGGTGAGGGATTCTTCATACCACCACGAATCGAGACTATCCATATGTAGCCCTTGACGCGCTTATCGGTGTTAATGAAGAGGATTTCTTCAAAATCCTAGTGAAAGGCTCCCAAAAATTAGAGAGAAGGGAGAGAGATATATAGGGAGAGAAGGACTTACTTGAGGGAGGTAAGGAGAGCCAAATCTGGAGGAAATGAGGATTTTTTCCTAACATAGGGTATATATACGAACCCTAGGCAAAAGAACCAAAATGTCCTTAATGAGCTTAAAATAATTTTGCAGAAGGCTCTGTGCACTGGTGCATAGGTTTTCCTCAATCGGTGCACAAGCACCAAGATGGTTGCCCGAGTGCCTGTGCACCGATGCAACCAGAATGCACAACCGGTGCAACTAAACCAAATAGCCCAGCTTGCTTCCCAGAAGCTCTGTGCACCGGTGCAACCGTTTGCTTCAACCGGTACACAAGGCTTGAACAGCCAACGTGCAATCACAGAGTCTGCCTGCACCGGTGCAACCAAAACGTGCAACCGGTGCAACTGAAACGGATACCCAACATAGGCCATGTGCACCGGTGCAACCTTTTGCTTCAACCGGTGCATAGGCACCAGATTTGGTTTTCAAGCCCAAATCCATCTCGGGCCATCCCGAGACACCCCGAACCAATCCAAGACTCTCGGGAACCAATTGAACTCACCACAAAACATAACTGGACTCAATTGGAGATGGGAATTCGAAATATGGGGGCACCGAATCGATTTTGAACCTTAGAACGGAAAACCAAAAGAATTTCAAGCGTTAATTCATGATGAACGGTCTTATGAACCTTCAACTGAGGACCGATGGATTTGATTTAAATCATGGTTTAATTCTGGAAATTACTTATGAAAATATGAGTCCTGACAGGTTGAGTCAAATGGTATTGAAAATAAGAAAAGATCCATATGCATGCATATTTTACATTCATTGCCCTAGCACATATCTACCCCAATTTTAGAGATATTTGGATATAGATTTCTCTACTAGGCTGTTATCTAACCCTCTATTTTTAGGTACCTGGTCTATTTGGATTGGAGCTGTATATTCCGGATTCTTTGACGTGCATTGGAGTATGGATTTATAGTAGTTGATAGGTCCTTTCTTCCTATCATTCATTGTAGCTTATTTCTTTACTTCCCGGTTATAAATTGTAAAAGTTTTGTAATCATTATTTATTTCATTGCATGTGAATGTACCATTTGTACCCTTTTCATTCGTCATATAATTATAGGAAATTATGGATGGTAGTTACTTTCTTTCCACATTATGGTTTTACCATTCATTTAAAAAAGTTGGTTTAAAATTTCTGGGTTGTTACAATTAGTATCAGAGCTTTCATTTTGAAAAGCTAGGGACTTTGGGGAGACATTTAGTCTCAATGGGTTGCATTGCCTTATGTGCATAGCATGTGTGTGCTTGGAGTGTTTTATGCATTGCATGGGATCTCTGAAAAATATAAAATTTTAATAACTCAACAAATGATTAGGGAACCCTTCCTGTTGATTGATCAACCAAGGATATTCGATCCTTTTGTTGACCCTCTTAGAGTTGATCTCCTCAACGTTCATTTTGAACCTTGGTTCCATTCTTGTTGTTGTTACGATCGTTTAAATCCTTCCCTCGGTAGTGGGAAGTGGATTTTGTGATTATCGGATGACCTAACATCTCTTCCTTTGTCCTCTAGATTGAGGATGATAGTCCGTTGTTTAGTCCTTTGGTTGACCTTTGAGTCCCCTCTATGACTTGTGATAAGCTCCTTGATTGGTACTCCTTGTAGAGTAATGTCACAGCATGTGATGTCGACCTCCCCTCTATGACTTGTGATAAGCTCCTTGATTGGTACTCCTTGTAGAGTAATGTCACAGCTTGTGATGTCGACCTCTGGGGTATCGTTAGCTATAACATATAAGTTGAGTGTCTTCTCGTGGTTGAGGCTTGACCCTTGCTCTGTCCTTTCGGGATGTGGATCACTCGACAGTCTTGTTGGCATTCGTTCTCCTTGGAATTGATTCTTTCCCCTGAGCGTGTTCTTTCTTATATTTAGCCGTTGGGCTTGGATTAGTCCTTTCTAATGGAGTTAGGATTTGTGATAAAGGCTATGTGGAATAGCATTGGATAGCCTAGTGGGAATTGTATTTCTAGTATTGAAAGGTGAATTACTGTAGTTAGGCCAAGTCGTAGCTGAAATTTATGCTTAGGTGGTGCTCCGGATAGTAGATCTACCAAGTTAGTTGGTACATTGAGGTGTGATTGATGATAGTGGTATCATGTCCTTATTCAGGTGTTAGAGTTGTCCTTGGAGCATAGTTTGAAATTGTTTGAGGATTCCTTTAGAAAGCCTCTATGGCTTACCTCTTTGTCAATTCATTTGGGATCGAGGAATTATACGGGAATGTAGTCGAAATGAATAAGGATGGTTGATATGCTTGGAGATAGTGATGGATGTAGTGCTTCATGATAGTGAAAGTTCTTTGGTCGAGTGAAGTTGAGGAAAGAAGTTCAGTCCGGTCATATCTTGGAAGTGGTAAAAGAGATGAGTTAGTGACTTGAGGCAATTAGAGTTGTCATGGCGGAAGTATGAGTTGTGGTGTGCCACCGTTGTGAGTTGGGTTTTGTTGTATAATTTGGGGGCTTAGACACGTGTCTTAAACACCCTTATGCTTCATTGGTGTTACGTCTTCTTGGCAAGTAAGTCCCTTTGGGTTGTAGAAGCAGGACTTTGTTCCCTTTTTCCTTTAGGTTCTGGTGCGAGGTGTATAGGACGAAAACCTTCTCCGTGAAAGTGATGAATAAGCACAAGAAGGGAAAGATATGGATGTAGCAATTTGATGGAATGATTGGTAAGGTTCTTAGGCTGTAGATGGTCGAAAGATGGGTCATCATGCGTAATCCGTCTTTCTATATAACTTAATTTGGAACATCATGTTTTGCCAAAATGGAGTTGGTTGGATTCTTGAGGTGTTTCAATTGGTGATGGGTGTTGAGGGAACTTTGTGGATTTTTGAGGATAGGTCGTGTGGACCATTTCTATGTTTAGTGATGGTTTGAGGTTTTGATAAAGGTAAGATTGGTGTCACTTGTGGACTTAGAGATTTGGATGTGAGTAATGGTTGAAATTATTGGTCCAGATTATGGATGCCCGTTTGGGTTATTTGTGTTTGGTGGTCGAGTTTAGCCAAGTTAGCTTGGAAGGTGAACATTTGGTTCAAGGACGTGAGAAATTGGCACATTGGTGTGCAGGAAAGTCTGTTGGGAGGTCGTTTGAGAAAGAAATGTAGTTTGAACCTTGAGTTTGTGGTCGTGGTTGTAATTTGGAGTTAGTAATTATCCCTTGATTCTAGCCTATTGTCGTGAGGTTATGCTTCATAGAGAAGTTGGTTCGTTTCATTCCTATCCTTGACCACGTCGGTCATGAAATATCGTTGGTCGCATGCTATTCTTAGCATGCCTGTCTTTATTGCATCCATAGATGTTTGGATTGGTGAGTGGAAGTCATCCTTTAACTGTCTCTCGTCTATTCCATTCCTGTGAATTTGCGTAAGGGAAGGCGGCTTCTATCCATCTTTGTTTGGGATGTTAATGGTGTGCGTTCGTGTCTTGTCCAAATCGGTGTTAGGATACCTGATTGTTGGGTGATATGTGAGTTGAGTAACCCATATCATCGTGTGGCACATTTTTTGTCTTCTCGTGTCGCATTGACGTTAGTTGGCTACAATGGGAGAAGGCCACTGCTTTGAGAGGTTCTTGACTTAATCCTACAAAGATCCTGACGTCGTTCTTATCCATCGTCGTATCCTTACTAATGATTCGTTGAAATGCCGGAATTCGTAGTGCCCGGTTGAGCTAGTGGTGGGATATTCGTCTAGCGTGATGCAATCTACCTACTCCTTTTGTTTCTACCTTCTCGAAGTCACAAAAACGTGAGTTCAACTCCTGACTCACTCCTAGCAAGCGCTGATGTGAAAGAGTTATCTGTTGCCATTCTCTCTTTAGTGGGAGAAGGTGGTAGGATCCTATGGATTTCCCCCATCTTCCAATCGTATTCTTGTCTCGCGCACTCTCGCTCATGCGCATTGATCTCTCATGGACGTTCTCTTCTCGAGATATCGTTCTGCGAATCTTATTTGCTATCATCTCCCTTATCGTCTTGTCTCTTGGGTGTTCGATCACTGGTGATTGGGAAGTATGTGTCTCCTATTGGTGTTTATTTCTGAGAGTGTGTGATGTTGTTGGTCAGTGGGATGGTGAGTGATGGCATTGTGGCTTGGTCGGTAAGGTGAAATTGTGTTCGTATCGTGCAGTTGTGTTGAGAGTTTGGGGTAGAGAGTGTCTCTTTGGGTCAACTGCACCGACTTAGTTCTATGGCGATGTTTGACATGACCGGGTGTGTGTATAGTCCGTGTCATGTGGTGTACGAATGACTAGGAAGGATTGATTTGAGAAGGCGACTGGCAAGCGTATCTCAAAACAAACTTCCAGGAGTCATTCTGTTACCGCACTAGGTATGTGTGCGGGTTTGATTGTATGTGAGGATTGGTGTCGTTCTTGAGTTTGTTGGTTGAAAGTTGTCTAGTGTGGAGTTGGCCTTGGAATTATGTATTCATTTATGTAGCTATCTCGAAGTATATGGAGTAATGTGAGACTTTGGTAGAGATTTGCGGATTAGTGCCATTTGTTAGGTCAAGTAGTTGACCTTAAGTGTGTTGGTCTCATGATTTGCGTTCTTGGTGACAAACTGATTCTAAGTTCCATCTCTGTTTCAAGTTTGGTGGTTGTGGCTCCTTCGTTCTCTCTGTAACGTATTGGTGTGTTCGCTTCGTATTGACATTTATCATTGGTACTCGATGATCAGCTTTTGGGGGTGTTGAAGAAAGATGTTTTGAGTGCAAGAGCTTTCTTTGTAATACTCTAGTAGCAAGGTCTTGAACCTCCCTTTCTTTGTTAAGAGCTCTTGCTATGAGAATGGTTGGATATGGTAAAATGTAGCGGAAGCGTAGTATTTTCCTCCTTTCAGCGGGTTCTCTTTCCTTGGTTTCGCATTTCTTGGTGACTGTGCACGTCATCCTATCGTATCCTTTATCGTGGATATCTTTTGTTGTTAGTTGTGGCTTGAGTTTGAGGTTGAGTTGGATATCCTTTCCTTCTTGAATGCCTTGAAATCATAGCACCTCCTTCCTAGTTAGGTAAGTCGTGTTTGCGGGAATGCTTATGAGGATGTGAAATTTGGAATTTCCTCGTATATTCATCTTGTGGGATTCACATTTGGCTTGATAATCTCCTTCGAAACCGTCGATTCTTGGTTCGATATTGTAATACCCGTGTCATTCGTAAATTTCTTTTATTACTCTGTGTAAATAATTAAGGTTATTTAATAACATTTGGGTTTGATACGGAGGTATATATATATTGAAATCATAATGTTAGGCGGATTTAGAGGTAATGGTCGTGATTCAAGTCGAGAAGTAAAGTTTGGTCTAACTTGAATAAATTGCATGAACGTTTAATCTTCGAGGTTTCAAAACACATGGTGTTAGTCTTGGGAAGGTTATAGGATGGTTATAGAAGGCCATTTGTTCGTTAGAATGAGTGAGGAGGTGTTAGGAGTTGAATTGAAGGGTTGGATTGGAGTTAGGGGGAAGAAAATGAGGAAATTGGGCTTTCCCGTCCGGACCAGGCGTGTGGTCGTCCGGACCAGGGGTCAGTAAGGCTTCAGGAGTGTAGCAGTGAAGCTCGTCCGGACCAAGAGGATGGCTCGTCCGGACGAGGGTGGGGGCCGTCCGGACGGGGAACCGGACAAGAGGGCAGAGAGG
>NMUG010009391.1:0-11295 GCA_002855965.1 Monotropa hypopitys
AAGATACCGGTATCTGAAGAGTTCGGATCAGATTTGAAGTCAGCCATGGCTGAGTGGCAGGAGATGGAAAGGACACGTATGGGTCGATATAGCCGAGGCATTGTGCTGTCCAAATTATTGCTACGTGTGAGAAGCTCTTAAGGGTTAGATTTATATACATTATGTTGGCAAATTCTGGAATCAACAAGTGTAAATGGAACATAGTTTTTATCGTAAAATTTTTGTATAAAACTTATAATATCTGAACCGAATTCAAATTTTTACCAAAACACTCCGAGAAGTTCTTATATCAAAATTGTAAGGATTAAACTATGAGGAGTGGTTTTGAGAGAGAGAAATTGGTTGTGATAAGCTATGCATTGAAGTTGTAGAGCTGAGCAGAAGAATCTGAGAAGAAAGAGGAGGGAGGTTAAAACTTCGACAAACCATTCATTATTTTATTTCTCCCAAATTCGGTAAGGATTCGAAAATCTAAGTATACAACTCTGTTTAGATTTATTCTTAGATCATTTGTTTAAAGTTTGGTAGAAAACGGTTGTGATTTGAGTAAGTAATTAAAGAAAATCGAATTTGGACCAAAACCCTAAAAGTTTGCGTTTCTGTCGAATTCTGGGGAAGACGTCAGAAACCGGTATCTTGCTCTGCCAAGATACCAGTATCTCAATAAACTAGGCCAACAGAACCCTTGAAACCGATATCTTCACAGATATCTTGGTCCAACTCCAGAAACTGGTATCTTGAAATCTTAGATGCCGGTATCTTAATATGTTCTGCCTACAGTATCTTTAAAGCCCAGAAACCAATATCTTTAGGAATAGCATAGATATCGATATCTTAACTTACCTAGAAACCGGTATCATGACAATTTTCCAGAAACCGAAATCTTAGTTTTTAGAAATCGATATCTGGTAATATGCTTAGATATCGATATATTTGAGTCTTAGATACCGGTATCTTGAGACTTTTTGGCAGAATTGTAATTTTAAGCAAAAACTATTAGAAATCACAAATTTTGTAGAAAACAGAATTTATAAAATTATGATATTAATATAAGTATATTGTTTAAATTGATAGGTTCGGAAATTCCATCAAATTTACAATTATCAGGCAAAGGAAAAGAGAAGGCTTAAATTTGGTGAGTATATTTAGAACTCTATAAATAAGTATATATAAGTATATAAGTACAATAAGTTCTTTATAAAATATACTTAGAAGATTTATGAAGAAAAAAGGAAAGGCATTTTAAGAATATGATATTTCTATAGAACTTGAAAAGGGAAATATGATTATGAAGTATATGTTCTTTTAAGAAATATTGAAAGATTGAAGAAATTGGAAAAAATGGAAGAAAGATATGTTTGACTCAAAAAGTATTTTGTCAGATAATATTAAGTTATTATAGTCTTGAAACCTACCTCGGGGTTTATGTCGAGGAGTTGTTGAGAGTCTAATAAGCCAGATGGATCCATTATATATATATATGTACCTTACCGCTGGGAGGTGGAGCGGCCCCCAAAAATCATTACCTGTGTACTTATCGGAAATGATATATTTGGGTAACAGATCTGGAATAACGTTGGTCAGCGGATTTGAATAACCCTTAGCTATAGTAATATTTATATATATATATGAGAAGAGAATTAAGAAGATGAAAGATCCTTATTTGAATTTGTGTCGAAAAGTGGTTTGGATCATATTTTAGATCCATATGTAAAGATGAGAAAAGAAAAGTTATCTTATTGAAGAAATCAAAGAAAAGATTTATTAGAAGAAAGAAGAAGAAAAGGATTTTCTTAAAAGGTTTTGAAAGGAAAGATAGTATTTTGATACAAAGGGTTTTGTCACTTACAACTTATTTATTCCGTTCTTATATATTCACCACGCCGTCTTGCTGACGTGTTTTTACACACTATAGGTGATCGTTGATAGAGTTGTCCACCTTCAGGCTGCAGGACCGAGTTCTTGGGAGTTCTACTTTACCTTGGCAGCAGGTACTTTAGCTGTTTCAGTCTTTTCTCTACGTAGTATGTAGTAGGATGCTTTATGTAGTTCCAGTTATTTCAGTTTCTTTTGGGCCCGGGTCTTGTTTATACCCTATTAGTTGAGCCTTGTGGATCTATCTCTTTTGTACTTTGGATGATGTAAGCAGCTCCAGTTATTATATATCAAATGTTTGTTTAGAAGTAATCTGTTCCTATGATATTGCCACGTCGCTAATCTAATAATTACCTTGATAATTATTGGGTTGGGTCGTGATATAGCATGTCGCCCGATGAGTGTAAGTAGGTCTATAGAATTGAATTCTAATCCCTGTGTCATCTCTTGACCCGTGACTTGTGCTTGAGAGTCAAACATCTCGTGGGAGGTCCTATGCTGCGATCCCTCCTTCGTGTCGTCATGGATATTGGAGTAGTCATTCATTGGCCTAGGTTATGTGTTAGAATCCTCGTAGCCAATCCATCTAGTTTAATTAGTTTTCATCTTTTCTTCTCTTTTCATAATTAAAAACAAAAGGCTAGCGTCCTACCGCTTCTACCGCAAAACCAAACCTCTAAACCATGCAATTACTTTAACTCTGATATTTCCCTGTGGACCGACCTCGAACTTGCTGCTCTATTAGCTAGAGTAGTATTTTCTTGTTTATAAATTATTAATATCTAACTAAGGGTTTTTCCGTTAATCAACGACCGAGAAAATCCTATTAGCAGCTTTCAAGGTGATCGTTGGATCCTGGGAGACATACACCAAACAATCTCGTAGCACCGGAGCGAGTGTGAATTTTGTCTTAAGGAGATTGTGTATAACACAAGTCTCGATCATTCATCATTCATTCGGTATTCTATAAGTGCGGTTTCTAATTTTTTACGTTAAACTGTGGATTTTCTAACAGTGCTAGAACTGTTTGGATATCAAAGGCCACAAATATGACTCAAATCCTTCAAATCCAAGCCTACCATCTGATCCAAAATCATCCAAATACTAGGATCAAGCCTTCCACAACTCAAACCGCCTCCGAAACATCCAAAAAACTGTCTCTTTACAACAATAACGCATGTTTCGGAGTCTCAAAACAAAAACTGGAGAACACCGTTGCCTCCGGAACGTCGAATATAATCAAAATCGACTACTCATATGCACAAAATGGACTCCGAACAAATTTGAAAATGCGAACATAAGAAACGACCTACTGCTGCAAAATTCATAGCGCGTGAATGACACGCGCGCACGTGGATCTAACGCCCCACGTCACTCTTCGCCTTTGACCGGTGCGTGAGTCTTCATCCGGACTCAAATGATGACGATCTTGGTACCTCCAGACTCGTTTCGACGAGACGAACACAACCCCATGCTCGGATCTGTCATCCGACCAGCCCTCGACCAAATCCGTGCAAAAACGTCCCGGCCTCCGCGCGCAACCTTTGACCGCAATTTTCCTGACTATTCCGGCGACGAAACTGAACAACGAACATACCGCTGGAATTGTCTTGACGAGACGAACAATAATATGGGAGCAAATCTTCCATCCGAGCAACTTCGTTTTTTTCTGATTTCGAACCGTGGCATTTTCCGGTGACCCGATATCTTCAACTTTGCTCTGATATCAATTTTTTGTGCAATCCGGGTCACACAATGCACATAATCACGCACACACAATAAAATATGAGGAAAACTCCGTCGATCCGTATATATTCATAAAATATACAAAGACATGAAAAAACCTCTCCGTGGAGCAATAACCGACTCCCACTCCGGCGGAGGAGGCCACAATCGACCCCCTCCCCTCACACTCTCAGCCAGTTCTCACATTGTGCTCTCTCCACTCATAATCTAGGCTATTAAAGAGTATTTATAGAGAATATAAGAAACCCTAATCAAAACTCCCTTTTGGCCTTAGCCCGTCCGGCCGACAAGGGGTGGAATCCCAACATGATTGCACCGTCATCTTATTCTCAATCCATAAACCATTAGTTTTATGTATTGCTAACTATATCGCCTTCTTTCCTTCTAATCTGACAAAACCAAATATACTCCCCATTCTTTTGCCTCTCTTACTAGAAATGAAAGAATTTCCTAAACTATAAAATTTCAACATCCTCTGGAAGATTATCCACAAAAAAGTGTGAAATATTGCTCAGAAGAAAAAGAAAGAAAAATGCACTCTGTGATGTCTGTTAACTACCACAAACAATCCCACTTTATCCCCCATTCTCCTGTACTCCCAATCAATTGAAATTGTTACATAGAGAAGTCAATTGCCATAATAAAAATGAAAAAATAAAATAGATTCAATCAAACATTTTTTCAAGCATACGGAGTACAAAAACAAAATACAGAATAAAGCATGACAAACCATGCAAGGGGAACACGAAACAAGCTTCTTGCAGGGCAATTCGAATCATACACCCAGACGAAAATACAAAATACTACTGAATTTGAAAAGAATTTAACCAAACACCAACAAAATACAAAAGAGATATTTTTGGCAATGAAAAATCATAGTCTCGTTATATTGTAAAACCGATATCTATCTAAGTATCCATATACCTATAGAGGAAACCCCATTTACTTAGATCTACAAAACAAGGGACAATAATGTACAAAACATGAGAGAACGTAAAGTCATATTGGAATTACCTATGACCAGATAGAGATGCCACGAGCAAAGTAATCTAGCGAGACTGAGAGAAATACTACGTCCGACTAAGTCGGTGATGTTGTGTGAGACTGAAGCTGAGATCTAGTGAAGCTAAAAATGATCTCGAATGATAAAGTGAGAGCGAGAGAGCGGAGGGGTGAGATAGCAAGGTTGAAGCGGACGTGATAGGGTTTCGCGGGAGGGAGTCTGAATTATTTTATAATTTATTATATAAAATACAAAGTTGTCTTAGTTGTATTTTCAATTGTCACAGTCATACTTAAAGTGTCTCAAACATATCTTTTTGTCACGTCATATTTACACATAATCTATTATACAATATATAATAGTGTGTGTCCCATACATTTTTCATACATATTTTTATACACATTTTTATACATATATTTTCTATACATTTTTCATACATATGTATTATATTTATTATACAAAATATCTTAGTATGAGCCCCACACATTTTTCATATGCATTTTTATACATATTTTTATACATATATTTTCTATACATTCTTTATACACATTCATCATGAGTGCTGAAGGCACGAATCAGTGCCAAAGGTACTATCGACACGGGCTATATCGAAAACACTAATCAAGTGTCATCACTTATCATGAGTGTCGAAGACACGAATTAGTGTCGACACTATTAATATCCGAAGTTTCATCGTACTCTTAGATATTGTGCTCAGCTTTCTATTCTGTCGTCACGTGCCATCGGCACGGTCTATCGCTATATAAAAATATAGGCTATGATGCGGGAGTCTCGATTATTTTCAGGGATTTCCATAAACGCCGAAAATAAAGTGAAAGAAATACTCATTATTGTTGTAGTATATATAGACTTATATATATGAATATATGAAATATTAGAGACTATGAAGTATATATAATATATATGTCTATGGATTCTGTGTATACTATATATATCAGTATGTGTGCAGAGAAACTACAACTATATGCAATATTTATATGTAAATATCAGTAATTGTAATCCTGTAGATATTTACACCTTATCAAAATCAATATTGTAATATAAAGTAGATATTTAGTTCGATGCATCTATGAGTATTGTACTATTGTCGATTATTTGACATTTTGTGGTGGTTTTGTGGGGTTTTAAGTGGTACACTCTCGAATTCATTATCTTGCCATTTACCATTTGATATATTGTTCAATGCTATTAGTGAAAACTTAGAAGAGAGGAGAAATAGAAATAAAAGAGTGCGAGAGGTTGATAGTCTTAGGTATCACCTCCGCTCAATTTATATTAGAGGCAAAAAGAACCCTAAATTATATACTAAGTCCATATAGGATAAGTACAAACCATAAACTACTAATAAGGCCACAATAAATTATAAATCTAACATCCCCTCGGGTTTGGTGAGAATATCACCCAACTTCAGACCGAACATAAAGAGTTATGATACGCTTCTACACCAACCAATGACGAACAAAATGATAATCCATCTCGATGTGCTTAGTATGCTCATGAAATACGGGATTATTAGCAATGTAAATGATGGACTGATTATAAAAAAACATCTCCATAAGAGTAGGAATCGTAATCCTCATGTCATGAAGAAGAGACTGCACCCAAATCATCTCAGAAACTGTATGGGTCATAACACGGTACTCAACCTCTGCATTAGAACGAGCCACATTGTTTGCTTCTTACTATGCCATGTCACAAGATTATCACCAACAAAGGTGCAATATCTTGAAGTAGACCTCCTATCACCCCTACTCCCTGACCAGTCAGCATTACTAAAGCCCGTGATGGTGAGAAACTGTGATGATGTGTACAACAGACCCTTGCCAGAAGCATCCTTTATACAGTGCAAAATATGACATATAGCCTATAGATGGGGTTGTTAAGGAGTCTACATAAACTGGCTAACTACATTGGCTAACTACACTAACTGCATATGTGATGTATGTATGTGTAACGGTGAGATAAATAAACTTTTCAACCAATTATATATATTGTCCCACATCATCAAATAATTCTCCCTCGTCACCACTAAGCTTGTCATGATAATCAATATGAGTATCAACCGTCCGAGAACTCAACATCCCTGTCACGAAAAGCAAGTCTAAAGCATACTTGTGTTTGGACAAAGACACTTTCTTTGAAATGAGTCAACTCAATGCCAAGAAAGTATTTGAGAGTATCCAAGTCCTTCGTATGAAACGGAGTACTAGGATAATCCTTCAAGACTGTACTACCGACCTGATCACTCCAAGAGATGATATCATCCACATACATAATCAAAACAATGACACCACTAGTAGACGAACGTCAAAACACTAAATGATCGGAGGTGATGTGCCAAAAGCCATACTGAATAAGAACCGAACTAAACTTGTCAAACCACGCACGTGGAGATTGTTTCAATCCATATAGTGCCTTATTCAAGCGACATACCTTCTGCTCACTACCAGAAACAACATAATGGTTAGTCCATGTAAACCTCCTCCTGCAAATCACCATACAAGAATGCATTTTTATGTCCAACTAATATCGTTGCCAGTTACAATGGACAACCACATAAATAAGAATACAAACAGAATTAAGTTGAGCCACTAGAGGGAGTCTCTAAATAATCTACACCACGTGTTTGAGTCTTTGACAACCAATCAGACCTTGAGACGTTCAATAGAACTAATGGGATGATACTTCACTATATACACCCAACGACAACCAACTATATGCTTCCCAATAGGAATCGACGTAAGCTCTCAAGTATGATTCTGATGTAACGCAAAACATTTCTACATCCATGCCACTTTCCAACCATACAATGACAGCCTAATTATAATTGGTAGGAATGGAGATAGGAGACAAACATAGAAAAAACATGGTATGGAGAATAAACAAGTGTTATTTTGTGATAAAATGCTTAGAGAATGATTAGGTTATCATTCTCTTTTATATTAAATAAAAAAATTACACCGAGGTCCTCAGATATAGGGTTATTACAAGAATGACAAGAGAAAAATAAAACATAACAAAACATGGCACCTAACATAACATTATTATTCTAACACTGCCCTTCAAGCTGAAGCATAGATCTCTCTCATGCCCAACTTGCAGATAATATCATGAAATGGTTTATTCCCAATTCCCTTGGTGAAAATATCAGCCAGTTGTTCACCAGACTTCACGAACGGAGTGCATATTGTGCTACTCATAAGTTTCTCTTTAATGAAATGACGATCAATATCAACATGTTTCGTCCGATAATGTTAAATAGGATTATGAGCAATGTTGATGGCATCTTATTATTACAATATAGTCGCATGATGTCTGAAGGAACAATTCCCAAGTCATTTAACAGTAACTTGATCCATAAAAGCTCACACACCTTTGCGCCATGGCTCTAAACTCAGCATCTACACTAGGTATAGCAATCAGATTTTGTTTCTACTTCTCCATGTAACTAAGTTTCCACCGACAAAGGTAAAATATCCTGAAGTGGACTTCCTATTAGTAACAGATCATGCCCAATCAATATTTGTATAAGCTTTAAATCTAACTATCATTAGATTTGCCTTTCTTTGCACGATGCTCATACAATGCCTGAACATCCTTCCCAATCTGTTTCGTCATATCAACAAGATTGGCATAGTCCCTCTCTCTAAAAGACATCAAACACGTCGCAATATTGGGGATCAATCCCACACGAAAACGTTTGCAATGTTTCACATCAGTATTCACCAACTCCACTGTATATCGAGACAAGGCATCAAACTTTGCCTCATACTCAGCTACTCACACATTATCTTGCTTCAGATATAGAAAGGCATTTTCCTTCTCCATCCGATAACTTTCCAGACAATACTGGACGTTAAACCCCTTTACAAATAATTTCAAAATGATAACCCTGAGAACATCTGGGGCATATCCTATCTCCACAGTTGTGAGCTGACGACTGTAGGCCTCCCACCAAGACAAGGCCTCATCCTTCAGATTGAAGGATGCCAGATTTACCTTCTGCTCATCCATCATGCCAATAGCCCTCAAAACTCTCTCAACTCCCTTAATCCAAGATTCGGTCAATGTAGGGGATACCATCCCTTCAAACTCTGCTGAATATAGCCTACGAAATAGCTCAATCAAACCCATTCCAACTCCTCCATCTTGCTGGGCAGTCTGCCACTACACGAAGGCAGTCTGGTTCTCCAAGAACTAATCCATATCAGCCTCAACTCTATTCTCATTATTCACAGGAGAGGGATTCCTCGGTACTGGAGGTTGATTAACCTCTCCCTCAACAAGACCGATAGAAGCAACATATTCCACATTTTCCATAATGATAAACTCCTGCTTATGTAAGATTTCTTATAATACGTATCACATAACAAGCAATATGAAAGCACTCAAAACAACATGTAAGTATCCAACACTTTATGGTTCCCTTGTCAAGCCATGCTGTCAGGCCCCGTCCCTGATAACTGTAAAGCCAGCTATTAAGAGATGACACGTGGCAAAGCATCTACTAAACACAAACTACTACACGACCACAGAAATTAAAAATACACCACTGATCTGGTTATAAATCCCAAATGATACAATGACTCAAAGATAAATAAAATACAACTCTAGCTCATGGCCGATACAACTCAACACAACTGCTACTACAACACAACTCTGAACAACATCACTGAACTACTACAACAACATGGGCTCAAGGCCAATATAACATTACTATAACTCGATAAATGAAAATAGACTCGAAAGTGAGAGCTAAACAATCTCTCAAAAGTAAAGAGTAAAAAGACTTACAACTCTACTACAACACTGACAACTCGACCGCAGCTGGACTGGACTGAACTCAAGCCTCCAATACCTAAAAAGAAAATTACAAGTGTGTATCAGCGACGACGACTGGTGAATACTAAAGAAGTGCATAAATAAGAGAGGTAATAATCTTTTTTACCATTTTCTTTCTATCTTTATCTCCGTTCATATATATATATATAATTCACACCAACCATTCACATCTTTAAGATAACTCTTTATCTTGATAGTCCGTTCTCATTCTCAACAGATTCTCATATTTGATTTGATTTCAAAAATCTGATTTCAAAGATTCTTAGTCACCCCATATTCTAGGATTTATCATATATTTGATATTTCCTTACTTCTGATTCCAAGATTTGATCATATTGTCGTAATCCTAATTGAAGGATTCATATCCACACAACACCACCCATATCACATTCGTACAATTGGTACGTATTTATTTGATAGATTCAGATTCCAGATTCCCAGATTTCCATCCTTCATATTGCAAGGATTTCACCATAGCCGTACATTTGGTACGTACACTCAATTTAACCAATGAGCATGGTCGCACTTCTCTATGCGTACACTCAATTTTACTAATGAGCATGGCCGCATGTCTCTATGCGTATACTAAATTTAACCAATGAGCATGGCCATACAATTAGGTATGTACACTCAATTTAACCAATGAGCATGGGTGCACTTCTCTATGCGTACACTCAATTTTACTAATGAGCATGGCCGTACGTTTGGTACGTAATCAACTTTGCATTCTTTTTACTTTCTCATCACCATTCTCATCATTCACAATATGATTTTATTCATATTTCCAATAGTTCACATATTCTCTTTCATTTCACAATATTTCATCATATTCTCAATATTTTTCATATTCATATTTCTTTGAGATTCGTCGAATATTATTGGATTCAAGATATTCACAAGGATTCATCTTTGTGTAATTATAGAATTTCTATAATATACATCTTTTCGTATAACACTTCATTCTTCTCCATTACTCTTTATAATATAACACATTATCCATACTTTTCACATTTTCGTATAACTCTTCATAATCATTCATTTCCACTTCTCTTCATCTTCAGGATTCATAGATTTTCTTATTTAATACTTCTTTCACATTTCTCATCTTTATAGTAGTATATTATATATACTTTACTCAAACTTATACAAATCCAAAGTACTCACAATATATGGTCGAATCTTCAATATAATCACTGGAAATCTTCAAACACCTAGAAAATACACCAATATGCTAGAATAAGCATATAATAATTTTAACAATAATACCTTACTGATTTGGTATTAAATTCCTCCAAAAACGTGATTTTCCGAAACTTCATTATTTTCCCGAAAACTAAGATATCGATATCTTGCTATTCTAAGATACCTGTATCTTAATCAACTCCTAAGATATCGGTTTCATGCTAAGGGGTTTCTGGTCTCTCGCAGTCTCAAGATATCGGTTTCTAGGCTGCTCTAGATAACGGTATCTTACACATTCTAAGATATCGATTATAAATATACTAAGATATTGCATTCCCAAGATACCGGTATCTTGGATGATCCAGATACCGGTTTCTGATCAAGTCTCAAGAAATCGCATGAAGATACTGGTTTCTAGGGTTCTGATGGCCTGGTCTCACTAAGATATCAGTATCTTGGCAAAGCCTAGAACCGGTATCTGTCATCTTCTCAGATGATCGACTGGTTTCTGCAGATTTTAGGGTTTTGCTCAAAAACTGACCCACAACCAAACTCTACCAAATTTTAAATGTAGCTTCTACACATGAATTGCTACAAACCTATGTTCTTAAATTTTTGAATCGTTA
>NMUG010009392.1:0-11292 GCA_002855965.1 Monotropa hypopitys
CGTTTGTCATGAACTGCACCTCGTTTCCAAAATCTAACTTTAGAAAAATATTTCTGACATTTTTCCGACATTTGTTTGTCGAGAAGTCATCTGTGTTGATCTCCGATGTTTGCTCGCGAGAAGGTTCGGACATGCCGGAGATACGTTTTGATTCGTTCCGAGCCTGATTCGGCCGATTCTGAAGTCGACTGATTTATCCCGGCCTTGACTTGACTGATTTAGATGGTGAGCCAAAATGGGGTATCAACACCAAGGAATGTCATCATAAGCCCATTCTCGGGGAACAAATTTCCCATATATAGCCAACCCAAGAAATCTTCATGTTTTTAAGGTCACTTTCACATTCAATTCATATTCCTTCTCAATTCAATCTGATTAAGGCAAGAACCTCCTAATCATGCAACATTGATCCAAAACACGATTTACCGATTTTTCCACGTTAGTCCAAATTAAGCCAATGACTAATTCAAGATTTATGACATTCCTTAACGTGCCCATTTAACATTACAAGAATCAATTTTCCCCAATGAAATGACCAAAAAACATTTTCCCCAATTCCATGTTACGAGCAAAATTTGGAGTTTATAAAATATTAGGGGTTTCCAAAACCGATGAGGGAAATGTCAAATTGACTACAATGGAATGTCAAACACACTAATTTAGGTGTCCTAAGATAGGGTTTAGACTCAATTAAGACCCTAGAGGAACCCAAATAAAGCATCAAACCCATTTTGTAAAATAAGAGGGAGAGGAAGAGAGACAAGTGCATAGATACACAAGTGTTTAGAAAACTCTATCTCTTAGTGAACCAAGATGAACTCTAGATGAGAGTTGTGCTCCGATGGAGAAACCAAAACCGTAGCCGCATAGAGGACGAGCCGGGGATCATCGTTTGTGAAGTCCCCATGGCCCAAATCTCTCTAGGTTGGGAAGGAGAGAAGAGAGAAGTGTGAGAGATGAGTATTTAAGGGAGAGAGAGAGAAACGAAAGATAGATAGAGGGAGGGAGAAAGTGTTCTAAACATAACATGAGGGTTTACCATCATATTAGGTCAATTATAAAGCCCTGGGAGTGACCAAAATACCCCCACTTAGACTTACAAAATTTCGCGCAGAACCCATTACCAGTAACGCGACATGACGCATTACCGATAACGCAACACTCAGAAGTTTTTGAACATGACCCGTTATCGGTAATGCACCAAAACCCGTTACCGGTAATGCAACACTCAGGATTTCGGCCAAAAACACCTGTTACCGCTAACGCAACATGTCGTGTTACTAGTAACGCAACTCTCAACATTTTCACTAAAACTGTTGCCGAGTATTTCAGGCATTACGTCTTCGTCTAAACTCCGATTAAGACGATTCAAGTTGCGTTACGCTCACAATAAAATTCTCTACAACTTTCATGAAGGGAATTCTTACAATTGGAAAATATTGCTAGGTCGGAATGGGCACGCTCAAACACTTTTTCTATAACCCAAACTTCACTAATTGAACCCGAACATGGCCCAATACCTTAAACGACTATAAAATCCATAAGTTAAGACCCAATATGGCCCGAGAACAAATGAAGCTTGAACACTTAAGAGAAAAAAGGTATGAAGAATTTCATAAAATATCTAGAAAATTCAAGAAAATGATAAATAAATTTCCAGAGTGTGACAAACTACCCTCCTTAAATAAATTTCATCCTCGAAATTTAGATGAACAAAGATTTATGGCTAAAAGAATACTAACAGCACTCTCAATGCTCTCAACTTTAGAATAAGAATTGATGACTTTGAAGAAAATTTTCAAGTCGGAGACGAATCTAACAAGGCAATTTCGCAAAGAAGAACCCAATTTCAACTCTCTCACAAGAGTTTCCGCAAAAGACGTGCTTCGAAATGATAAGGAACATTACAACCTCAATGAGAACAAAAGATTGAGGATAATCAACCATCTTGGTCACGAGTTACAATCAACGCAAGAGGCATCCAACATATGGGTCTAATAAGACGAAACTCAGAAGCACTAAGAAATGTCATACTATAGAACAAGAATTCGTAGAATGAAGGAAAACACCACGATTCCGCTGCGCTTCACGGTATTTGGTCACTCACAAGGTAAAAATACTAGACAAGAAGAAGAGGACCGAGGATCTTGCCGTAAGAATGACACAAGAGAAACTCTCACAACTTAAACAACCTTTCATCAATACCCCAATAGTTGATCATAGAGAACCAATGGCACATGCCAACACACTACGGACACGTCGATACGATATGGATACGCCGATACGATACAGACACACCGATACGATACGGACACACCGATATAATACGGACACTGTGATATGGTACGGACACGAATGAGGAAAGTATAACGTCGAGCTCAGAACTGATATGGAACTTAGGACCAGTTATTTACAAAGGAGTGAACTAATTGGATGAACTTACAAGATCATCACCAATATGGTCACCTACTTGACCCAACAACCAAGACCAACTCTCTCATCATAGCCATAATCTCACATTACTATGACTACTCACAGATAGGTATACAAACAATCACACTAATCCCGAGACTAACCTCGCACCAACAAGACTTCAAATTTAAAGATGAGATCAATAGATACATTACGATTCGACACGATTGTACTCCGGGAACTTACGAATGGTAAAATTTTAAAACTGGAGAGAATCCGAGACATATGAACGAGTCAAGACCTTGACCAAGGAAACTAACCATAAGACTTACCTAGGATAAACCCAACACTGACGTCTACACATCACACTAACCCAATAACTCCATACTATGAGTCTAGGTCACCACATATTTCATAGGGTTAAACCTGTGTACCTATAATAGTAGTTACACCAATCTCACCTCCATAATTGCACTAGACAACCCCAAATCACTAGACTAAAGATCGAGACACCAAAGCTCACTCACAACCTACTCCGCACACAAACCTAGTGCGGTACCAAAATTACTCCAGGAAGTTTGGTTTGAGATGCGCTCGCCAGTCACCTTCTCGAATCAATCCTTCCTAGTCATTCCCATACCACAAGACACAGACTACACGTACACTGGTCATATCAATATATATATATATATTGGTCGGTGTAGTCGATCCAAGAAGACACACTAGCTAACCAGCTCTCAAAATCCTGCACAACACAATCACACCTCACTGAACCATCCACACACCCACGCCACCATTTATACTCCCAAACTATACTATCACACACTCTCAAAGAAAAAAAACATCAGAAAGAGTTACACCCACCCACCTTACTTCTATCCCTATAGGATTTCCTAAGACAAACTCAAGGATACACATTCACAGAAGATGACCTTCATTCCAAGATCCACCAGGGTCGAGTCAACTGGCAAGGGAGGTTGGCGATTTGCTAACACATCCGTGCAACAAGATGAAGGACAAGCGTGCGATTTCTTAAAGGGGAACTCTCCGGCACCACTCCCACGAGACAAAAGAATATTAGAAAACGAACCCTCCATGTCTTGACTTACAATGAAGGATTTAGAACCCAAAATGGATTGTGCGCGAAAGGAAGATGCATGCACTATCAAGAGACGACAGATCCTGAAATTGAATGAACTACCATCGCACTATCAAGAGGTACTACCATCGCAAGTCAGGACTTAGAACTTAAAGATTTTCAGTAATCGCCTACTGCTTACACCACTTCACAAGAACGGAAGAGATTATAGCGACAGAAAGAAGTGGGTTCATCGCACAACCAGAAAAGCTAACAAGTAACGAAGACAAGGATAGACACAATGATCATCACGGAATATGGACAACTCTTAGATGCAAACACTATCTAGGTCAGAGAGAGAAGAAGACCAACCACCTACTCCACACACGTAACTCAGCTCCACTCCTAGGGTAGATCTAATAGGTGAGACGCCACTTCCAAGATTTCATCATCCTCAAGTTTTCAAACTCCAGCAAGCACACAAGTAGGCATCCAAAATATGGATTTCTCATTCACAACATAACTCATATTCACACCCTTGTTTACCAACATGTCCATCGATCCTTAGCCAGAATCCAAGCTCAAGACACATCAATCACTTTTTCCCGAAGCTTCCCACTTACTAACTCAACCTTAAAATCACTCACATTCATCCTAGAAGTCCACAACACTTCTTCCACCGCCATCATTTGCATTGACCCACACCATACCAACACCTTCTAGACATACACGTCTTCAAATAACACCACAAATCTTCTATTGTTCCTATAAGGGCATTCCACTACAATGACCAAAGAAAATGTCCATCCACTAGAACAACAACTCATAAGCCAAGGGTCCAAGACCAACTGGACACAAGCACACGGCCTTTGCGAAGTACTCCAAACTCACCACAAGGAAGAAAATTTCACCACCACTTGCATCCCAAAACTCCTTAATCCCAATAGATCTCTCCATTACAGCCTAAATTTACTTTCTCAACTCTTTCCAATTTTCCAAGGTACAACTAACACTTTCAATTAATTCTCCCAACACCCAATTATAACACTTGTTAACTAAGCATCAAGAAAATCCATCAAGATACACCTCAACAAGAACTATTTTAATTCCTTACCCAATCTCTCTTTTTCTTTCATTATACTCCTCCTAACTCCTCAAGGAACTTCAACAACCATCAAGTCTTAGTCACACATCAAACTTCTTCACCGGTTACAATAGTACCATCTCCCAATCCGCTAAGTCGCATGGGTCAATCTTAGAGACAAGCCCCATGGGCACTCTAATGGAAATTTTCAAAAGCAATCTCAATCATGTCACACACAAGTCTACACCCAAATCCCACTTTGATTACTTGACCATTAATACATAGGATCGCTGGGAATCCCTTAACTACTACATCAAGCCAAAAGGGGATTGTCCGGGATATGGCACAACCATTTACTAGCCACCTCTCACATAAACCGTACAATGCCACTCTGAACTACAACAAGGTCTACTCTAAACCAACGATGACTACAACTCAAAGGTCCATGGACTAGTCCAATTCTAGATATATCACAAAGAGACATACACTACTGGAGATACGATCAACCACCACATGAAGTAAGGGACCAACAAGATATTCGGGAGACCCACCTCTTAGGATAGCCAAACAAGAAATGGATTTCAACCACCAAGACATAATTGACCCACATTCTCAAATGGGGAAAACTAGGAAGTTGACACTAGACAAGAGATCAACATGACATTCACAACAAGTAAGAACCAAAGATTTTGGAATTCACTCCCCATAATCCAGGGGCGGATTTAGATGTCAACAACGAGATCCAATAGAGAGAACATGACCCAGAAACTCTAGCCATGTCCTTTCAACCATCAATATACAATTGACCCAAGTTCCCACAAGAGGGACAAAGCTATGACATCGACCTTAGAGAAGGGGTAGACATTATGTTCTTCACAAAAGAACCAAGAAGTCTGGAATTTACTTTCCAAATAAGGGGCAGAGGTTTGATGCCAACAATGAGTCATAACAAAAAGAACAAGATCCAAAACTCTTACAGTACCATTCAAATCATGAATTTTACTTCTTAGAGCCTAAGAGAGGATTCATATCAACAACAAAATTTGAATCGAGGCTCGACAAGAACAACAACAAGGCCAAGTTAAGCGGGAACAACAAAGGATCAAATATCCTTGAACCAACCGACAACAAGAATATGGTTCCCAAGGGTCCATCATTTAGCCAATTTTATATAGTTCTCCTTAGACCTCATGCAATGCACACAAGCACACAAACATACCATATGACATGCACTGCGAATGCGATAAGATGCACCCATTGAGACTATGTGTCTCTCCAATGTCTCTAGGTTTTCGAAAACTTTGCTCTGATACCAATTATAACACCCTAGAAAATTTAAATCATTTTTATATATAAATAAAGAGAGGAAAAGAAGCCATCAAGATATAATATAACTAAAACCAACTATCACTAACCCATAATAATGTTAATGGAATTAATGACATACATTACATACAAACCCCAAATGAGGGTCACCTCTTTACAAATCAAATATCCAGGTACAAGTTTATAAAAAGAAAGAAATTCAATTGCAATGAAAGAAAGATCATAAGCTACCAAATGATATCTTCCAAAATCCTCTAAGTCCTTGGACTCCAACTCCAAGTCAAGAATGGATCTCCACACCTAAAAATAGAGGGTTAGACAAATGCCTAGTAGAGAAATCTAAACAAGCGGTATGTATGATAGTCGTGGGTGCATGCCGGTGTACAGAAATAAACATATGATGCATACATGAGGATCCACAAGGGTTTAAAGGAGGCTAACAACATTCCTATATATCATTCCAATTTCATTAAGTGGCAATGCCAAAAGTGATTTCAAGAGTATCAAGTCCTTAATAAGCTAAGGATTTCCAATGGCCGACAAATTGACAAGTTTAATTTCCAAACCACTATTTCCTCCACATTGACGATATCAACATGAGTGCTAAGTTTTATCCTTGACGAATTCAAGGGAAATCACATTATTAATATTAGAAAAGATTCATTAGGTTTCGGCTAGTACGAGGTAGGAGCCCGTCAACTAAACTACCCGCAATAATTTCCTCGCATTACTCGACCCGTCGGGAGGGCACAATGAAGCCCTCATTCTGCACAATGTCGTGGATGGAGCGACCATCCAAGGAATGTCATCATAAGCCCATTCTCGGGGAGCGAAATTCCCATATATAGCCAACCCAAGAAATCTTCATATTTTTAAGGTCACTTTCACATTCAATTCATATTCCTTCTCAATTCAATCTGATTAGGGCAAGAACATCCTAATCATATAACATTGACCCAAAACACGATTTACCGATTTTTCCACGTTAGTCCAAATTAATCCAAGGACTAATTCAAGATTTATGACATTCCTTAATGTGCCCATTTAACATTACAAGAATCAATTTTCCACCAATGAAATGACCAAAAAAACATTTTCCCCAATTCCATGTTATGAGCAAAATTTGGAGTTTATAGAATATTAGGGGTTTCCAAAACCGATGAGGGAAATGTCAAATTGACTACAAGGGAATGTCAAACACACTAACTTAGGTGTCCTAAGATAAAGTTTAGACTCAATTAAGACCCAGGGGAACCCAAATAAAGCATCACACCCATTGTGTAAAATAAGAGGGAGAGGAAGAGAGACAAGTACATAGATACACAAGTGTTTAGAAAACTCTACATCTTAGTGAACTAAGACAAACTCTAGATGAGAGTTGTGCTCCGATGGAGAAACCAAAAATGTACCCGCGTAGAGGACGATCTGTGGATCATTGTTTGTGAAGGCTCCATGGACCAAATCTCTCTAGGTTGGGAAGGAGAGAAGTGAAAAGTGGGAGAGATGAGTGTTTGAGGGAGAGAGAGAGAGAAACAGAAGAGAGAGAAGTAGGAAGTGTTCTGAACATAACATGAGTGTTTACCCTCATACTAGGGCAAGTATAATGCCCTAGGAGTGACCAAAATATGCCCACTTAGACTTACAAAATTTCATGCAAAACCCGTTACCGGTAACGTGACATGACGCGTTACCGGTAACGCAATACTCAGGAGTTTCTGAACATGACCTGTTACTGGTAAAGAACCAAAACCCGTTACCGGTAACGCAACACTCAGCATTTCGGCCAAAACACCCATTACCGATAACGCAACATGTCGCGTTACCGGTAACGCAACTCTTAGCATTTTCACTAAAACTGCTGCCGAGTATTTCAGGCATAACTTCTTTGTTCGAACTCCGATTGAGACGATTCAAGTTGTTTTACGCTCGCAATAAAATTCTCTACGACTATTATGAAGGGAATTCTTACAATTGGAAAATATTTCTAGGTCGAAATGGGCATATAATAGGATTATGACCTCACTGAAACACTTTTCCTATAACCCAAACTTCACTAATCGAACCCAAACATGGCCCAACACCTTAAACGACTATAGAATCCATAAGTCAAGACCCGATATGGCCCGATAACAAACGAAGCTTGAACACTCAAGAGGAAAAAGGTATGAAGAATTTCATAAAATATCCGGAAAATTCAAGAAAAGGAGAAATAAATTTTCGGAGTGTGACAACAATTGTTCATGTCGAATATGAATTACAAGAACTTTACATATCCTATTCCTATAACTTTGCATATCTGTCCATTATATTCAAGAATTTTTTAAGGACTTTCTTATGTGTTTTAGTAACTAACTCTATTTTACCAAGTGTGTTTTTAATCAACTCCTTTTCTTCAATCTGCCTCAGTATTCGAATGCAATGTAGAGATGAATGCCTTTGATTTTCATGTGCATTCGTCATGTCCAAAGATCATTTAATGTCTGTTGATACCTAATTTTGACCCAACCTCGGAAGTCAACAAAATGGTCAAATCAACCTCCGAACAAATTTGAACGCAGTTCCGGGATATCAGGACTCCCCGCAAACTGTGCCGATAGCAGCCAGCGACAATGCAGCAGTGAGCAAAGGCCGATGAGATGTTGAGGAATATTTATCCGAAGTCAGAATTTCAATCCGACCAGATGAGCAAGACGAACAGTAACCGAACGGCCGACAGAAATCCTCTTTGCGTGCTTCATGCTCCGGAATCAGCAGAATTTCACACGAGCATCTGAAATCATGTTTAGGAATGGAAATTCGACGGCAATTTCGTTACCGAAAAGTCTGCGTAAAAATTGAATCCATCCGAGCAAAAATCAGAATTCAGTCAAAACGCTGCGCCGTTCATTGTTACCGCGACGACAAGCCGACGTCAGAATTGAGCAAGCGTAATTTTCATGAGCAGTGTTTGAAGAGGCAAACATTTACCGATAAATGCCATCGACGGATAAAAAGCAGTTCAAGGCGCAGCGTCATCTCCCAGTCAGAGTAGAAAGGCCGATTTCCAAAGAATTTCAGAAAAGTGGCCGGAATAATCCCGTGATAATTTCTAAATTCATGATTTAATTCAAGCATCACAAATATCTACTTCAAATTTTCAGAGACGGAGCCGAGCATAGGGCCGAGCAAGCGCATATCAAATGTCCGGATCAATTTCTAGACCCGAGAAGACTTTTGAATTTTTTTTCATTTTAATTTTATTTCATTTTTGATTTTCGGCGGACGATTTGACATCAAATCCATCCCTACACTCAAGCCAAGACATCAAATCTCCTTTGTTGCGCACTTCCCAATAAAAAATCAGATTTTTTAACATGTCGCATCTATAGATGCGACATGACCAATTCTATAAAAAACCCTCTCCCCTCTTGGGAGAGGACTCTTGGCCATTCCTTTGCAAACATTCTCTCTCAAACCCAAATACATTCCGGACAGAAGCTTCCCAAAATCAAAAATCATTACCCAAAACTATTCCAAAAATCCCTAACCCAATTTCCAAGTCCTACCACCTCCTTACTTTCAAGAACAACACTTGTTCTTGAACAAAACTCCATCCCAAGTCAAATTCCAGCCACCTCGAAGTCCAATCCCCAAAGCCAAACCTCCAAAATACTACCAAAACTCTACCCAAAAATTCTGAAACCAACCAAACGCAGCAGAACCTTTGCCGAAAATTCTACAAACATCTTTATTTTTATCTTTTCTATTTGAGTCGTTTTCTCGATATAAACATTTCATCCTATAGTCTAGTATTAGTATCGACTTCGGTCTCGATACTATACTTTATTATAGTTTACGGAATTTAAAGTTAGAAATTCGAACTCCCGGAATTGTAATTGTAAACAAGGTAAAGATATAAAGAAAGCAATTTTGTTACCTTTTCTTCTTTTTATTTTCTCTTTTCTTCTTTTTCTTTTTACCGCTGCGATGTAAATGTCAAAGCGAAGAAGATTCGTTTTCATAGTATATCCCGACTATCGGCATTTGTACGGCCATGCCTACTCCGATACCGTCGGCGAGAAAACTATCGAAAACGTTTCTTTCATCTATATATATATATATAAACACCTATAATAAAAAAGACGACCATTTGCGTCTTTCTCCTCGTTAGAATTTGACGCATGCTAGGCTACGCCTGCTTCGACGTCACGTACGAGAAGAACGTAAATACGTTTTCGCCCTAAAAATACAAAAACAATGTTGTTGGCTTCTTTTCCATTTTTCTCCTTTATTCAAAGAAATGATCTTCAAAGATCTTGGTTAAATGATATCTCGGCCTCGCGTATGGCTATGTCTACCAGCTGTTCGGTCAAAAATCTAGAGATCTTGGAACATTTATTTCCTTGAATGGATTAGAAATTGAACTTACAAAAATCGACTTATGAATTTTTGGCTTACAATCACGACACGTCGTTAAAAGCCAATCTTTCATTTCTTGCAATTTATAAAGAAGGAAAACAAAAGCCGTCTCGTTCATTTCTATTTTTTATTTCTAAATCCGACCTTGTCGGTATATTGTATATAAGTCATCCGTTTTGGAAACTTTCGACACGACTTATATGTAATATTCTATCCTGTCGTACATGTTCATAAATATGTATACGTATATATAGATCCGTTTTCTCCTTCTCCTTCTTAAACACTTCACTTTTTCAATTTATAAAAGAAAAGGAAAAACATTTACAAAAAGCATAAAAACAAAAGAAGTCTCCCGATTCGAATCGTTCAGTGAAAACTTGTAGTAGCTGACCGATTTGGATAAAAAGATTGTCCTATGAATTGGTGCACACCGGGCCATTCGACATCTTTTGAGATTTCCCAAAATCCAAGAAAATCAATTCTCTCGTTGCAATATAAAGAAAACATCAGTTCAAAATTAAATTCCTTGATTCGTGTCGTTTAGTGAAATCTTGCAGTAGCTGATCGATTTGGATCGAAAGAATACCTCATGAATCGGGTCATACCGGGTCATTTGATATCCTTTTGGAATTTCTAAAAATAAGAACAATCTCTTTTCTCAAATAAAATGAAACACTTTAAATCAAAAATTCAATTCCTTGATTCGCATTCTTCAGTGAAAACTTGCAGTAGCTGACCAATTTGGATCGGGAGAATATCTCAAGAATCGGTTCATACCGGGTCGCTCGATATTCTTCTGGAATTCCCAAAATCAATGTCAGAATCATTCTTTGCATAAAACACGGTCGAACCTCCGTCCAACTGAAAAATACAAAAATACCTTTAAAACATAAATTCTTAGATTCGAGCCATTCAGTGAAAACTTGCAGTAGCTGACTGACTACGAATCACAGAAATATTTTGTGAGTCGGGTAGTACCGAATCACTCAATATT
>NMUG010009393.1:0-11295 GCA_002855965.1 Monotropa hypopitys
CCATGTATTATTACCCCTGGAAATGGCCTTAACATAATCCATGTATATTACCCCTAGAAATGGCCTTAAACATAAATCATGAATTGTTACCCCTGGCGGCGCCATATTTGATGGCTCATAATATACTTTTGCACATATTTCATATCCAGGATTATCTTAAAATCTTTTACAGAAAAATCCCACGGAAGACAGGGATAATTGGAAACATACCAGAAATCCATGTACTTAAGTGCAACGTCACTCACCTTAGTCGTGTGGTATCGTAGAGGATCCTGGAAATCAAATTACAGAAAATATAGTTAGTTAAGGAAACTTTTTAAATATACCTTTCCTAAGTTGTTCACTTCTAATTTCTTTATCCCTAAAGTATTTCTTTACTTTCATTAATCCTGGATTTATACCCAATTGGGCTTTCCTTATACTTCCTAGGGACAGATTGTCTTAAAATTCGAGTAATACTAATATAATTATTAAAGAAAATTCTTTAAATAATTTCTTAACTTGCTTATTTATTTATTTATCTTTTCATTAACTTCTTTTTAACTATTTTTATCTTGGAGTTATGCTTAATTAGGCATTCTTTACATTTCCCTACACTTTTCCAAGTTCGGGATGAACATTTATTTGATTTATTTTGGACCGGTAGGGGGACTGGTAGGCCACTGGTATATCGGACAATATGCCACAGGTCCCCAAAATTGGTGTCACAGCCCATATCCAGTTCATCAACCCACGAGGGTGCATCTGTAGACCCTAGCCGTGGCATGGTCGGTGGCTTGCCCACCTGCGGCCTCTGTAAAAATACCTTTCTTTTCAGTGTGGTTCTAAAAAAGAGAATAAAACATTTTCTTGCAGTGGAATTAAATCTCGTTAACATTTTCTGTAAAATAAACCCCCAAAGTTCCTAACTATTACATATCAATAAATGTACCGAGACAAATTGACTCAAATACAATGTGTGCTAGAAAAAGCATCTATCACATATCCGCGTAGGGTGCTTCATCAAACACTTGTAAAATAAAAAGGGAACTATTAGCATAAAGCCAGTGAATTAACAGTGACCCAAAATAAATTTTGTTTCCCAATTTGTTTTACAGCCAAAATGTTGGGTTGATGGTAAAACTTAATTTTTCTTTTAAACTTTCTATCATAGTTTGTCTTTCTTAACATAAAAACATTCAATGTTAACCTAGTGTCTTTACAGTGGAAGCTTATATAAAACTATGAGTTCATACTATCTTTCAATGTCAGTGTGGTAGTATGTGTATGTAACGACCTGCTCCCACCCTGCACAATATTGTTCGCTTTGGCCGCCAAGTCCCATTGGACTTCCTAGGGGGTCACCCATCCTTGGACTAATCCAGGACGAGCACGCTTAACTGGGAGGTTCCAATGGGCTTTGACGCCCGCATGACTTTAAAAGGCCTTATGCAAGGTATGTTCATGATCTATTATTAATAGTACACACAACTTACATCCGCCAAGCGATGTGGGACTTGCCCACTGACTTGGATCTCCCCCCCGGACTCCAGTTGACACCTTAGACTAGGGTGTCACAATCTCCCACTCGGACCACACAACCTTGTGTGGGGTAAAGATTATCCTCCTTGGTCCCACATTTTGGGTTGGTGTAGGCTCTGATACCATATGTAATGACTCGCTCCCACCCTGCACAATATTCTCCGCTTTGGCCGCCAAGTCCCATTAGACTTCCCAGGGGGTCACCCATCCTTGGACTAATCCAGGACGAGCACGCTTAACTAGGAGGCTCCAATGGACTTTGACGACCGCACGGCTTTAAAAGGCCTTGTGCAATGTAGATTCATGATCTATTATTTATAGTACACACAACTTATATCCACCAAGCGATGTGTGTCACACTTCGTAAATTTTAATTCGATTTGCATTCGTTTCGATACGTAACTCGTTAGAAATCTGTCTTGGATTAAGTTCTCGGGGACCCAACATATTCATTTTATAGTTTCAAATGCTATCGCACCGTTTGGAAGTCCCATTGAAACCTTTCGGATTCGTTTGGATTGATGTCGGGCTTGTTGGGATGGTTGGAAACCCCCACAGCAGAAATTTCTCACTCCTGATGCATGTTGCATCGGTGCAGCCCTTTGGTGCATCAATGTAGACCTATTCTGCATCAGTGCAGGGCCAAGGTGCATCGGTGCACCATCGATGCACAGCACCTCTGGGACCAAATTTATTCCCGATGCATCGGTGCAGGTCCCAAGTGCACCGGTGCAGGCTGTTTGAATCTCGAATTTTTGGGAAATCTACACCGATGCAGACATAAATTGCACCGGTGTAGGGTCTGTCCTGAGGCTCATTAAGGACAGACTTGTAATTTCGATTGGGGGATCCTATATAACTCAATCCTTGGTCGATTTGGGTCATTCCCAGCCTTCATCTCTCTCTCTCTCTTCCTCCTCTAAGCCCTCTCAAAAACCCTAGCTCTCCCTTTTCTCTAAATTTTGGATCTTCAAATGTGATTTTTAGAAGATTTGTGGAGTATTAACGTCGTAGAGCGTCTCGCAAGCTTCATGTGGGTGGTATTCTCACTTGGTGGTGTGTTGAGCTTTCTTCAAGGGTTGTAAGTACAAATCATCTCAAGGTAGGGATTCTTAAACTATTGTGTTCATTTGTGTTGTCATGTAACCCTACTCAATTTGATTTCGCGAAAGGTTATGCGATGCTCCGCTAGAAGTATATTTGATTTTGAATTGTTGATTTCCCTTGGTAGGAGTAGTTATTAGCTTAAAATTGAGGTACCTATGGGTTCAATTTCATAAAATTGTCTCTTGGTATGAAAAGCCTCAAATTTGTTTGAAACCATAATCTGTCTAATTAAGAAAATTTGGAGAAAATGGTAATGGAATCTAAATTCATGAATTCATATCATATCTATCAAATTGATATGCGGGACCCTATGCGAATAATGGTAATTAGGCATTTGGCCTTGGAACACTTGAAATGTGAAATATGGAAAATGTAGATTTGGCATTGATACTCTATATGAGGTTTGGATACTAATGAGTGACTATGATTCAGGTTGCTTACCTTGGGTCACTATTCAGAGTGACACAAGACATTGTGCAATGGGGTTTGACTGGACGCTCCCGGTGAGCTGGGAAAAACAAGAACTACACGATAAGGGGTTGACGAGCCTTGATGCGGAACTAGCATTGGAACTCATTTGGTTATCATTGTGATGATCTTGTTATACTTGAACACTATTGGAACAACATTGAAATAAATGGAATCCTTGTAATAGAATGTCTTGGAATAATGGAAATCACACGTTGGAATACTTTGAAAATTCATGGAAAGTCTTGGAATAGGAACGATAATAAGTGTCCTTCTCTTTGGTAGTCATACTTCATTTTGAGCCTACTTCTATGCATGCATCTCATATCGTTTTCCTTGTACATTGTAATCATATGAATCGTTTGTTTAAGTTTTTCTACTAGGCTTTCGCCTAACCCTCTATTTTATAGGGAAGGAACCAGCTATGTAGCTTGATGGGATTCAAGCATTTCGCGGTCGTCGTGGTGTTGAAGTTCCCGATAAAGGTAGTGAGGAAGTGATTAGGCATCCTAGGGAGCAAGTCGATGAGGTCCGAGCTGAAGGGTTCATACCCGAAGGTATGGCCAACGCAGGGCAGTTCATCCATGATATTGCCACTGCCGTTGTTGAAGCTAGCCGAGGTGCGGCAGCGACTAGAGAGTCTGTGGGCACTCGTCTTTCTGATGCTCTTCGCGAATTCCGACGTATGGATCCTCTTAAGTTCACTGGTGAGGTAGATCCCATTGAAGCAAATCATTGACTGTCTGAGTTGAGGAAGATCTTTGAGATGCTGGAAATCGTCGACAACAAAATCCGTATTTCTCTTGCTTCATTCCAGTTGGTTGGAGAAGCCAGCGAGTGGTGGTCCACATTGGTGGATGGTCGTCGTGATGCATTGCGATTAATTGGGGGTGCTAACCCTCAGGCTGTTGCAAATCCATTAATGGGGATGTCATGGGCTGATTTTGAGGCTTCCTTCGAAAGCCAATATTTTTGCGAGTCATATCATGATAAATTGCGTGGTCAATTTGAGAAGCTTGAGCAGGGATCACTAACAGTGAATTAGTATGCACAGAAGTTTCAGTTGCTGTCCAGGTTTTCCATGACTGGGTAAACACAGAAGAGAGGAAATGTAAGAGGTTTGAGCAAGGCCTTCGTTTGTCTATTCAGCGTCTTACGGTGGGTCACCGTATTCGAGTTTTCTCAGACTTGGTGGAATGTGCGCGGCTTATCGAATCGCAGAGTGAGCCAGTGAAAGAGGCAAAGGGTTGGGAGCCGAGGAATCAGTGTTCAGGTTGCAGCAATTCTTCGGGCAGTTTTGGCAAGAAGAGGTCACGCGATAATTCTCGTTTTTAGCGGAATCATAGGCAGCAGCCACAAGTGAACCGTCAGGGTATGTCTTTCCAGTCAGAGATTGTTTGTCATAGGTGCCAGCAGCCTGGTCATATTCGTGCAAATTGTTAGACTCCTTCGTGTTATGATTGTGGCCGGCCAGGTCACGTTTCCAGAGCATATCCTTTCAAGAGCAATGATCGCAGTGAGGCGGGTTCGGTGCAGCAACCCCGCCAAACTCAACAGCAGACTCAGTCCCAGTAGCAGCAACAGTTTCAGAGGACTCTTATACAGTCTAGTCAGGGATCCAAATTTGTGAGGCGAGGTCTATCTGGACCAGGGCAGTCTTTAGGCCAGCGAGGTAGGGCAGGCCAGACACAGGCGATACAGGGCAGAGTGTACGCCATTCCTACAGTGGAGCAAACAGTTATTCCAGATGCTTCAGAGTCTTCGGTTTTTCGCGGTATGATTCTTATCTATCATTCTTGGGCTTCTGTTCTTATAGATTCAGGCGCTTCTTATTCTTTCTTGGCATTTTCGTTTGCATTGGCATTGGGTTTGGAGTTGGAGGCTTTTGATCCTCCTCTTGTAGTAGAGTCTCCGGTGGGTGGTCGCATTCCCTTAAGTTATATGTGTCGTCAGTGTGAGTTGACTATATCTGATCGCCGTTTCACATTTGATTTTATTGTTCTCGATATGGCGGGTTTTAATCTTATTTTGGGTATAGATTGTCTATCTTCGTATCATGCCACCATCGACTGTTATCGTCGCAGAGTTCTTATTCGTGATGTAGACGGGGAGTATTTCTATTTTATAGGAGATCGTCGTGAGCCTATGGCTTCATCCTTTCTTGATCCGAAAGATTCTTCTTCGATACATTGTTTGCTAGCTAGCTTAGCATTAGATGACGATGTTACGGGTCATATCGATTCACCATTCGTGGTTAGTGATTTTGCTGACGTCTTCCTTGAAGAATTACCTGGTTTACCTCCTACGAGAGATGTTGAGTTCTCTATTGATCTTGTTTCTGGTTCGGCGCCTATATCCGTCCCTCCTAATCATTTTGCGTCGGCCGAGCTGAGAGAGTTAAAGTCGCAGATTGAGGAATTGTTTGACTTGGGCTTTATTTGTCCAAGTTCGTCTCCTTGGGGAGCACCTGCATTGTTTGCAAAGAAAAATGATGGCACACTTCGTTTGTGTATCGACCACAGGAAGCTGAACTGTATCACCATAAAAAATCGTTATCCTATGTCGAGGATAGATGAACTTTTCGACCAGCTGTAAGGGTCGACTTGTTTTTTGAAGATCGACTTGAGGTCAGACTACCATCAATTGCGTATTCGTCAGGAAGATATTCCGAAAACTGCCTTCTATACTCACTATGGACATTTTGAGTTCGTGGTTATGCCTTTTGGGCTAACTAATGTGCCAGCTATGTTTATGGACTTGATGAATCATATTTTTCGTCCTTATCTTGATCAGTTCATTGTCGTGTTCGTGGACGACATCTTGGTATATTATGCCACTTCACAGGACCATGTCGAGCATCTTCGCATTGTTCTCGAGCTTTTGAGGGAGCATCAGTTGTACGCAAATCTGAGTAAGTGTGAATTCTGGTTATCCGAGGTGAAGTTCTTGGGCCATGTTGTGTCCCAGTAAGGAGTTTCCGTTGATCCGTCAAAAATGGATGCCGTCGTTAACTCGCCGAGGCCAACTAATGTGTTCGAAGTTCGAAGTTTCTTGGGTCTTGTTGGTTATTACTGCCGTTTCATTCTTGATTTCTCTCGTATTGCAGCTCCGATGACTTGTTTGACGAGGAAGGATGTTCGTTTCGTTTGGGATGATGCGTGCGAAAGTGCATTCGAGGAGCTAAAGAGTCGTTTGACTTCATCACCAATCTTGATTATGCCAGAGAGAGGTGTTGGTTACTCCGTTTATTGTGATGCTTTGTGGGAAGGTTTGGGTTGCGTGCTTATGCAAAATAGAAAGGCCATTGCTTACGGTTCTAGGCAGTTGAAGACGCACGAAAGGAATTATCCGACACACAATTTAGAGCTTGTTGCGATCATATTTGCATTGAAGAGTTGGAAGAATTATCTTTATGGTGAAAAGTTTTAAGTCTTCTCCGATCACAAAAGTCTTAAGTACCTGTTCACGCAGAAGGAGTTGAATTTGAGGCAGCGTCGTTGGATGGGAACCTCGAAGACTATGAATTTGAGCTTCGGTATCATCCAGGAAAGGAAAATGTCGTTGTTGACGCCTTGAGTCATAGGTCTTGTCACCTAGCTCACATGGCCATTCTTGACTGGAAGAGCATTTCCAGCTTGGGAGACTTTGTTTTGCATGCCGAAGAGGTTGAAGGTGGTACTACGTTGTACAATATGACTATCCATTCCGACTTGTCTCGACGTGTTATTGAGGCACAAGCCGCAGATGATGAGGCTTGGAGACTCCGTTCTCGATGTTTAGATGGTGAGGCTCCAGTTGGTTGGGCTATTTTTGAAGATGGAAGTGTTCGCTTCCAATGAAGACTTCTTGTACCATTGCCGTGTCTTCAGAAAATTCTTCACGAATATCATCATTCTCCTTTTGCGGTGCATCCCGGTGGTGACAAGATGTACCATTCAGTTCGTCGTCAGTTTTGGTGGCCGGGAATGAGAAAAGATATTGCATTATTTGTAATGAGGTGTTTGACTTGCCAGAAGTGAAAGCCGAACATCAGCATCCGGCAGGATTGTTGCAGCCGTTGCCAGTGCCAGAGTGGAAGTGGGATCATGTCACTATGGATTTCATATCGGGTTTTCCGCGATCACAGGATGGGAAAGATTCTATTTGGGTCATCGTCGACAGATTGATTAAGTCCGCTCACTTTTTACCTATCCGTTTATCACAGTCCGTGGATTCTTTGAGCCGTTTGTACATTCGTGAGATTATTCATCTTCATGGGGCACCGTTGTCTATCGTGTCTGATCGTGATCCACGTTTTACTTCTTGCTTTTGGAGGAGCTTGCAGAAGGTCTACGGTACCGATTTGCACTTCAGTACAGCTTTTCATCCACATACTGATGGGCAATCGGAATGTACTATTCAGACATTGGAGGATATGCTACGTGCTTGCGTTTTGGATTATCTTGATTCTTGGTGGAATTGCTTACCTTTGGTGGAGTTTGCATACAACAATAGCTATCGGTCTAGTATAGGTATGGCTCCGTTCGAGGCACTATATGGCCGACCGTGTCGTTCTCTAATTTGTTGGACGGAAGTGGGAGATTCTGTTATGATGGGGCCAGAGAGTGTGCAATTAGTCACAGAACAAGTCAAGAAGATTCATTAGAGATTATTAGCAACGCAAAGCCGTTATAAAAGTTATGTCGATAACTGTCGTCATCCGTTATCGTTCAAAGTGGGTGATCATGTGTTCTTGAAGGTGTTGCCTCGCCGAGGGACATCCTATTTTAGAAAGAGAGGAAAACTAGCATTGCTTTTCATTGGGCCGTTTGATATCGTGGAAAAAGTTGGGGAAGTGGCATATCGTCTTGCATTGCCATATACTCTTTCAAACGTTCATGACGTGTTTCATATCTCCATGCTTCAGAAATATGAACCGGATCCTTCGCATGCCATGGATTGGTCGACATTGGCATTGGATGCCGACGTTTCTTATGAAGAGCAACCGATTCGTATCTTAGACATGCAAGAGAAGACATTGCAGGGCAAAACTATTGTGTTGGTGAAAGTTCTTTGGAAAAACCATGGCTTAGAAGAAACTACGTGGGAAAGACGCAACGAGATGTTGGAGAAGCATCCAACTCTATTTGAGTGAGGTAATCATTCTATTCTTTCTCCATATCGCATTTCATTTTAGTAAATTTCGGGGACAAAATTTTGTAAGGAGGGGAGTTTGCCATACTCTGTAAATTTTAATTCAATTTGCATTCGTTTCGATGCGTAACTCGTTAGAAATCTGTCTTGGATTAAGTTCTCGGGGACCAAACATATTCATTTCATAGTATCAAATGCCATCGCACCGTTTGGAAGTCTTGTTGAAACCTTTCGGATTCGTTTGGATTGATGTCGGGCTTGTTGGGATGGTTGGAAACCCCCACAACAGCATTTTTTCACTCCTGATGTATGCTGCATCGGTGCAACCCTTTGGTGCATCAGTGCAGAAGCTATTTTTGGTCTTGCATCGGTGCAAGACCAATGCACCAAGGTTCTGTTGGATTGAAGCTACAGGTGCATCGGTGCAGACCTATTCTGCATCAGTGCAGGGCGAAGGTGCATCGGTGCACCATCGATGAACAACACCTCTGGGACCAAATTTATTCCTGATGCATCGGTGCAGGCTATTTGAATCTCGAATTTTTGGGAAGTCTGCACCGATGCAGACATAAATTGCACCGGTGCAGGGTCTGTCCCGAGGCTCATTAAGGGGAGACTTGTAATTTCGGTTGGGGATCCTATATAACTCAATCCTTGGTCGATTTGGGTCATTCCCAGCCTTCATCTCTCTCTTCCGCCTCTAAACCCTCCCAAAAACCCTAGCTCTCCCTTCTCTCTAAATTTTGGAGCTTCAAAGGTGATTTTTGGAAGATTTGCGAAGTATTAACGTCGTAGAGCGTCTCGCAAGCTTCGCGTGGGTGGTCTTCTCACTTGGTGGTGTGGTGAGTTTTCTTCAAGGGTTGTAAGTACAAATCATCTCAAGGTAGGGATTCTTAAACTATTGTGTTCATTTGTGTTGTCATGTAACCCTACTCAAATTGATTTTGCGAAAGGTTATGTGATGCTCGGCTAGAACTATGTTTGATTTTGAATTGTTGAATTCCCTTTGTAGGAGTAGTTATTAGCTTAAAATTGAGGTACCTATGAGTTCAATTTCATAAAATTGTCTCTTGGTATGAAAAGCCCCAAATTTGTTTGAAACCCTAATTTGTCTAATTAAGAAAATTTGGGAAAAATGGTAATGGAATCTAAATTCATGCAATTCATATCATATCTATCAAATTAACATGCGGGACCCTATGCGAATAATGGTAATTAAGCATTTGGCCTTGGAACACTTGAAATGTGAAATACGAAAAATGTAGATTTGGCATTGATACTCTATATGAGGTTTGGATACTGATGAGTGGTTATGATTCAGGTTGCTTACCTTGGGTCACTATTCAGAGTGGCACACGACATTGCGCAATGGGGGTTTAACTGGACCCTCCCGGTGAGCCGGGGAAAACATGAACTACACGATAAGGGGTTGACGAGCCCTGATGCGGAACTAGCCTTGGAACTCATTTGGTTATGATTGTGATGATCTTGTTATACTTGAACACTATTGGAACAACATTGAAATAAATGGAATCCTTGTAATGGAATGTCTTGGAATAATGAAAATCACACGTTGGAATACTTTGGAAATTCATGAAAGTCATGGAATAGAAACGATAATAAGTGCCCTTCCCTTTTGTAGTCACACTTCAATTTGAGCTTACTTCTATGCATGCATCTTATATCATTTTCCTTATACATTGCAATTATATGAATCGTTTGTTTTAGTTTTCCTACTAGGCTTTCGCCTAACCCTCTATTATATAGGGAAGGAACCGGCTACGTAGCTTGATGGGATTCAAGCATTTGGATAGCATGGGAGCTTTGATCAAGTCTTGGATCATCATTTCTATCATATTTCATTTTGGTATTTTGAAAGCTTTGTAATGGTAACACTCGGTTGTATTTGTTTTTGAACTCATGTGTGTGATGGACTAGTAGAACGTCTTACTTTGTTTTGGTGGGATGATGATTAGTTGGACTTTTGATAGTTAGTGCTCTATGCCTTATTTCAAAAAAATGGTTTAAATTTTCAGGGTGTAACAATGTGAGACTTGTCCACTGACCCGGATCTCCCCTCCGGGCTCCAGTTGATACCTTAGACTGGGGTGTCACAGTGTACCAGTTCTGTAACATTGTATCATTATCTATAGTCATTTTTGTAGCTTACTTATCTCGTAACTATGATTCGTACTTAATCATTTTCTGTAACTTTATTCGTGGCGGTTTAGTAACTGTGATTGTGATTCAACTTTGACTATATAAAATAGTATTTCTTTTCTCTTTAAATTTATACTTTGCACCAAATCTCTATGACAGGTGGGGTCCAAAGACCGAACTAAGATCTGAAGATCGAAATTGGGTCCGAAGACCAAACTATCAACTCGTCAGTTGAGAATCAACAAGTATCTAGTAGCTGTAATGACCTTATGGATAGTTGTCCCTATAAATCTATACTTATAACACTCCTTTTCCACCCTCCTTTACATCTAATAGCTCTGGATGCGATCTATGTATGTAATCCATTTAAAACTTGTTGTTTGGAAATTAGCCCAAAAACATCTTTATAGATAAAATAACTAAAAATGCATTCTTCCTTTTAGGGTGCTGTTCTTTCTTATATTAAGCAAGTTATGTTGATAATATATCCATTGGCTCAAACTTGGAGCAAAAAATTTGGTGTAGTTAGGTTAGCTTTGGTAGAAAATATATAATTTCCATTTTACATTTTCAAAAATTATAATTCTTACATAGAACTAAGTTTTTGCTAAAAATCATTATTTATATTTGACAGTAGCTATGTTAATTTAGCCTATGAACATAGACTACCAAATCTGGATAGATTTGAAGTCTATGTCAGATACTCATTTTATTCTTCCAAATTATCCACATAACTTGACCATCTTTAAAATGAATTTTCATACATAATTCAGTGGCTAAGTCTTATAAAAATATTAGTCCATAATTGGGGGCTTAAGGGCAAAAAATACATTTTTTAACTTGGCACATTAAAACAATGTCATATTTAACCTTGTTTGCAAATACTTGTCCAACTTTATAAATTTC
>NMUG010009394.1:0-11295 GCA_002855965.1 Monotropa hypopitys
GAATAGACACAACCGATACAACACTCGATCAAGGTAGGTTTGTCGGGTTTTTTGACATAGCCACAGAGTGGTTGTGAGTTCCGCCGAGGATGTCAAATATTACCGACAGACTAGACTGACTCACAAGCAAAGAACAATACAAATGCATTAGCCATGAGTGGGCTTACCAATACACAATACTTGGCGCAGCCTGTAGGAGAAATGGCACACGGCGGCATGGCACGCGATGCAACTGAAGACAACAGGGGCAGAGACTCAGTCGATGGAAGCCATTGCGAGGAAGGCACAATAGAGGCAGGTCTGAAGTGGCGCAAGACTGAGGTGGCACTGATGGAGAACAGACGAAGATGGCGCCAGCAGAGACACGACGGAAGAAGACGGCTAGGGACAGGTGGAGGCGCAGCTGATTGCGACTGCCGGGCTAGGCCATGCCTAGAACTTCATGCCGAGCAGTGGCCGTGGTAGGCGCTGGCCAAAGAAGGCGACGGCGCACGAGGAGCTGACGACGCGAGACGGGAAAGGTTGGTGGCGAAGGCGCAAACGGAGGTGGTGGCTGATTAAAGAAGGAGGAGACGGGAGAAGTCTATACGGAGGCGGCTGTTCCCGATTAGGGGTTTTAGGTTGGCTCTGATACCATGAAGAATTATTTAGGGCAAAAGTGTGTGAGACAATACTCACACTCCCCTTTTATATTAAAGATACATGGATAATTACAACCAGGTCCCTCATAGTAGGGAAGAACACACAACGGACATTTTAAAAAAGATAAACAACACAATATTCTTAGAGATATTCTAACATCTACTACTGAGGTTATTGGGTTTGGTTCTGTTCATATTTCTTGATCTCTTACTTTAAATTTTGTGTTACATGTTCCTCGTTTACCTTTTAATCTCGTGTCTGTTTATCAACTTACAAAAACCTTAAAACTGTTCCATCACATTTCTTCCACATGGCTGTGTTTTTTAGGATCTCAATACAGGGATGATGATTGGTGATAGTGTTGAGCGTGGTGGCATGTATTACTTGACCGATCATATGCATGCACAACCTATTACTCTTCAGTCCTCAACATCCCCATACCAAATAGATCCTAATCCAAATAGTATCAAGAATGGATAAGGCTTGTCATGTTACTAATAGTAGGCTTTACGCATGGAGGTTGGAGAGGGAATATTGAGGGCTGAGATAGGAGGATAAAAATCAGGTGCCAACAATTTTAACATGATGCCCGAAGAGGGGTTATTATTCTCTCGTGTGCAATCATGTAGAGGCTTCCACAGAAAGGCAGACACGAGTGTCACGTGCTGACTCCAATAGGATTGTGAGTTCTATGCCAAACACCTTGCAAGCGTTAACATCGTGCCCGTCGAGGCGGCAAGGAAAACGTGGTAGACCACTCTCGCATTACCTAGGTTGTATTCTTGGACGTTATACACGGTGCTAGGCAGTACCACTCGTGGAATCGTGTCACACCCCAGATTTTTAAATCAATATTTTAAAAATGTTTCATAAGAGGGGAAATAACTAAACACCATATGATATAATCCAATAGTGCAAACCAAATCACCACATCCATTGAGAGATATCCAAACCAAGCAAAACATAAATAAGTTTACAATCCAAAATGAAATTCCAAAACAGACAACTAACTATTACAAAACTTTCCAAAACATAACTAAAACCTTCTAAGGATCATGAGAATGTCATCAACTCCATAACCATGCTCCTCTTCAAGATTCGGGTTCAGTATTTAAAAAATGATAAGTTGAGCGATACGCCCAGTAGAAAAATCTATATCCAGTGATGTATATGGTTGTGATGCACTTGTGCTAGTGTAGTGAAACATACATGAATGATATGGGGAATTACAAGTTTGTGCGACCATAATCCATTTATAAATTCACCAATCCGTTTTCATTATCGATTACCTTAACGAATTTAAGGATTTGTATCTGCATTCACATTCTTTCATCAATAGGATTTCTCCCGTTATCATGTTTGGAGCAAGAGAACTTCACTTGGGTTATTTTTGCGGTAAAAGAACTTCGACTAACTATCCATATATTCCTCGTATTCTTCGACCAGTTGGGATGGTCCAATCAAACCCCCATTGCGCAATGTCTTGGATGATAACCATCCAGGGAATTAAATTTTTGAAAATAACCAAACCCAATTCCATTCATATTCATTCCAAGCCTTATATGTCTGAACCAATTTCAATTCCAATTCCAATATTAGGGCAATTCCATCCTAACCATGAATATCACACAAGTCCTTTAACATTTAATGCAACCCATATGGTTCAATGTATCAATATGCAATTCTAGGATCCAATTTCATTAATTTTCATTCAATTTGACCACTGGAGGAAGGTTGGGGCAAAACCCCTAATTTGTGAATCAATTCAAAATCTAGGGTTTTTGAAAAAATTGGGACTTCTCACAATTTCAAGGCAAAACATGCAATTGAAGTATGTTAAGACATTATTCAACTTGAGTTAACAATATTGCCCAAGGAATTTCAAAAATATGTAAACCCCAAGTCAAAACGGCTTTTGGAATCAAAATAACCACAATAGATTCATGGATGAGAGCATATGCGGAGAGGGAATAAAGAATCACACACATACACATCAAAGGGGTAGACGTTCGTACCTAGAAGAAGATGACCCAAATTTACTTTAGGTGAGGGCTCTTCGTAAGCATAGTTGATATGGTGATGGACGCGAAGCTCGTGACGCAATCTACAACCTTTCTTGAAGTGATTTTCTCGGTCTCTAGCTTGATTGGGAGCTTTGGAAGAGAGAAGGGAGAGATGAAGATGAGTAATGGTAGTATATATATACAGTAAACTTCCTATAAGGGATCCCCATTTCCTACGATAAGGATTTTTTTGTTCCGAGCATTTTTTATGATTCGAAGGTTCCACGCGAGAAATAGGCAAAAAATATTACCGGGAAGGGGTTGATCCGAGCTATTTGTCCAGTTTTATGAAAAACTGCTCGGATCAACCCCTTCCCGATAATATTTTTTGCCGATTTCTCGCGTGGAACCTTTAATTACATGTTTTAAACACATTGAACGATTCGGATCATAAAAAATGCTCGGAACAAAAAAAGTCCTCGGTTCCCATCAGGACCTCTTGATTTTAACAAAATCCGGAGGTCCCCTATAGGTCCATTTCCCAAGCTAATTTTCATGATCCGAGCCGTCCAATGTCTTTAAAACGTGTTTTAAGGGTACCCGCGAGAAATTGCCAAAAAACTGCTCGGGAAGGGCTTGATCCGAGCCATTTTTATACACACCGTAGATAAACAATTTATGGAAAACTGCTCAGATCAAGCCCTTCCCGAGCAGTTTTTAGCAATTCCTCACGGGTACACTTAAAAACACGTTTTAAAGATATTAGACGGCTCGGATCATGAAAATGAGCTCGGGAAAACAAACCTCCTGATTTTATTAAAATCATGGCCTCTTGACCTAAAAATTTCTGTATATATATGTATATATATATATAGTCTGATAATTGAGGGTTGCAGAGTGAGAAAATATAGGTTAAAATGAGATAAGATTGGTTAATATGACATTTTAACGTTCTGCCAAAATTACTCCAGACTGGGCTTGTACTGGTACACCATAATCTGGAACCGGTACAACAAGCTTCTTTGAAGATCTTGAGTGAGACTGGTACCAATTCATCAAAGATTGGTACCGGTACAGATGGAGTTAGAACTATTTCAAAGTAGACAGTGCTTGGAACGAGTAGAGAGAATAATAGTACCGGCCAAAATTACTCCCCAGTCTTGTACTAGTACACCATAAGCTGGAACTGGTACAAAAAGCTTCTTTGAAGATCTTGAGTGAGACTGGTATCAGTTCATCAAAGATTGGCATGAATACAGATGGAGTTGGAACTATTCCAAAGTAGGCAGAAGTGCTTGGAACCGGTAGAGGGAATAATGGTACCGGTTCAACAACAAAAATTTAAATTGAACAGAAGGCACCAATACCAGTTCAAGAAACATGGGTACTGGTACAAGATCAACCAAATACCTTATAAGGATATCCAACTTCATTCCAAACTACCAAGGCTCGGCCAAAACAATCCCGAACACCCAATTATCATCGACTATAACTAAGACCCTCACAACTTCAATAAAATTCCATTCTCCACAAACATATTCCATCTACATGGAAATGAAATTTTGATAAAAAAATTCCGGAAATACTATAGAAATTCGAGCTATGACATCCTATTACCCTTAAAAAGAAATTTCGTTCTCGAAATTACTTAAAGGTACGAATACGGATACTGATACAACAATAAAAATGATTACATGAATATCAAAACAATTCCGGGTACATAGTTTGGACCTCGTCCTCGCTCCCAAGTAGCCTCTTCATTCCCATGGTTACTCCAAAGTACCTTTATCAATGCAATCGTCTTTCCACGCAATACTTGCTCTCGAGAATCAAGAGTACATATCGATTTCTCCTTGTAGGACACATTGGCATCAAGCTCCACATTAGACCAATCAAGAACGTGTAAAGGATCCGTCTCGTACTTTTGTAGCATATATACGTGGAAAACATTGCGAACGTTTGAAATATTAGGTGGCAAAGCCAAGCGATACGCTACCTCTCCAATTCTTTCGCTAGTATCAAACGACCCAATGAACCGTGGCGACAACTTACCCTTCTGGCCAAAATGAGAAATACCTCGACGCGGTGATACCTTGAGAAATATGTGATCCCCAATCTCAAATGATAAAGGACAATCGACGACGATTGGCGTAACTCTGTGACGACTTTGCACGGTAAACAACCTTTGACGAATCAACTTGATTTTCTCGGTAGCTTGCCTAACTATATCCGCCCCCATAATCAACGTTTCTCCCACATCGGCCCAACAAACAAGTGACCTACACGGTCGGCCATACAAAGCTTCAAATGGTGACATCCCGATACTTGATTGGTAACTATTATTGTAAGTGAATTCAACAAGCGATAAGTGACCTTCCCAGCTTCTCCAGAAATCAACCACACGCCCACAACATGTCTTGAAAAATTTGAATCATACGCTCCGATTGGCCATCGGTTTGAGGATGAAAATCGGTGCTAAAAAGAAGTTTCGTGCCAAGCGCTACTTGCAAGCTACGCCGAAAACGTGAAGTGAACCTCGTATCCTAGTCGGACACAATAGATAATGGAACCCCGTGCAGCCGAACAATCTCCCGAACATATAACCGACTCGAAGTGTCGATAGAGTGAGAAACTCGAATAGGTGGAAGTGCGCCATCATCGTCAATCGATCAACCACTACCCAAATCATGTCATGTCCCTTAGGCAACCTCAACAAACCCGAAACTAAATCCATGGTAACATGCTCCCACTTCCACTCGGCCACAGGTAGCGGTTGAAGCATCCCCGCCGGTCATCGGCATTCCGCTTTGACTTGTTGACATGTGAGACACCTTGCAACGAACATCGCATCACCTTTCTTCATACCCGGCCACCAAAATTGTCAGAGTAAATCATGGTACATCTTGGTTCCTTCCGGATGAATGGATAATGTAGAATGATGAAATTCGTGGAGGATCTCCTCCCAGCACGATAATAGATCAAACTTTTCGTGTAATTGAAGACTCATGTAGGAATGAATCATCCAACCTTGTTGAGCTTCTCTGCTAAGAAATCTAGAACGAATATTCGCAACCTGATCATCACTTGCTTGCATCTCAATAACTCAGTTCGATAAATCGGAATGGATAGTTAAATTAGACAATGTCACATGCTCTCTAGACTCATCAGAATGGAGAACAAATGCTCCCACATCCCCAATCAACTTCCAATCCCGGATAGCTATGCTCACAAGATGCCAATATTTTTTACTCAAAGCGTCCACTACCACGTTCGCCTTACCCGGATGATAATGCAACGGGAGCATAGTTTATATGTCAAACTTATTAAATGCGAATTCTGGTTATCCGAAGCCAAATTCTTGGGTCATTTTGTATCTAGTGACGGAGTGTCCGTAGATCCAAGTAAGATTGAAGTTCTTATGTCTTAGGGGCATCCGAGGAACGTTTTCGAGATTCATAGCTTTTTAGGTCTTTCCAGGTATTATAGAAGGTTAGTTCTTGATTTTTACGTTTGACGACACCGATGACACGTTTAACTCCTAAGGGGATTCAATTCGTTTAGGATGATTCTTATGAGGTGTCTTTCGAGGAATTGAAGATGAGATTGACTTTTGCACCCATTCTTATTGTGCCTGAGCGGGGAGCCGATTACACTGTCTATAGTGATGCATCGCACGAGGGTTTGGGTTGCGTTTTGATACAATCGGGGTGAGTTGTAGTTTATGGTTCGAGGCAATTGAAGACGCATGAGAAAAACTATCCTACTCACAATTTGGAACTTGTGGTCGTCATTTTTGAGTTGGAGGAATTATCTCTGCGACAAGAAATTCAAAGATTTTCTGACCATAAGAGCTTGAAGTACCTCTTCTCTCAAAAGGAGCTTAATGTGCGGCAATGTCGTTGGATGGAACACCTTGAAGATTACGATTTCGAGTTTCATTATCATCCGGGTAAGACACAAAGATGAAACTATGATGTTGATTTGGTTAGTTCGTTTAATGTAGGGAGGAGACTGCTAATGCAACTCCACGACACAAAGATGAATATGGGGTTCCTCCTCACACGGCGAATAGATCAAGACATCATCAATGAAGACTACCACAAAGCCATCCAAATAAGTGTGGAATATACGCTTAATCATATCCATGAATGTAGCTGGCGCGTTGGTCAAATCGAACGACAAAACGACGAACTCGAATTGACTATAATGTGTACGGAAAACAATTCTTGGAATGTTTTCGATACGAACTCTCATTTGGTGATCCCACGATCTCAAATCGATCTTAGAGAAGCAAGTTGAACCCCTGCAATTGGTTGAATAGATTATCGATCCTCGACATAGGATATTTGTTCTTTATGGTGGTGCGGTTCAACTTACGGTAATCGATACACAAACGTAAAGACCCATCCTTCTTCTTTGCGAATAATGTTGGAGCTGTCCGTAGAGAAGTACTAGGGCAAATAAAACCCAAGTCATGCAACTCTTGCAGTTGCATTTTCAATTCCTTCAACTTAGTTGGTGTAAGTGATAAGGTGGAATAGAAATAGGCACGGTTCCTGGAAGTAAATCGACCATGAACTCCACTTTCCTTTTGTGAGGTAGTCGCGACAACTCTTCTGAAAAGACACCTGGAAACTCGCAAACGACCATAGGTAACCCACAGTGATACACATCATCATCAAGAATCAAACTCGCCAAAAGACAACTAATCGAATCCCGCTCCCACAAATCATAGAAACATGACTCGGTCGGCTCCTTACGCTCTCCATAAAAATAAAAGAAATCTCCTTCCAGATTACGAACATGCACACTACGCCGGTGACAATCAATAGTGGCGTGGAAAGTGGACAACCAATCCATCTCAAGAATGAGATCGAATCCGGACATACCCAACACAATGAAATCAAATACAAATCGTCGATCAACAATCGTCAGCTCACAACTATGACAGATACGATTCAAAGGAACCCGACGCCCAACTGGAGTATCAACTAACAATGGCGGACATAACTCGTCTAACTCCAACCCCACTGCATAAACAAATGATGCGATTGGAGAGCTCACTTACGTTAGTTTAATTTTTAAAGCTTTAATTTTTTTTCTAGAATGTTCAAAAATAAATTGTTGGGTCGTATTTCTTGAAAACAATGAACCTTATCTACATGCGTAATGAAAATTGATTGAGTATCGTGCATGATCACTACTTAGATATCTTGTGTCATGTTAGTTTCTTTTACTAACTTCTTAATAGAGTAGTTCATGGCACATTTGCTTCTCACATCACATTTCGCACTTGGCTACAGTATTTTAGTTCTTGTTTGATAAGTAAAAAAACATTTTGAGTGTCTCCCATGGCTGGATTAGTGTACCTTTCCTTAGATCGAGTTTAAATGAAATCTTGTTTTGTCAAAAATTATCTTGATAATCAATCTCACTATTCTTGTAGTTGAGTGTTAAAATACATCGCATGCTACTCATTTGGATTTGTGGATGCATGTAGTTGTAACACCCCTATGAAAGGATTATATGCCATCTTTGGATAATTTGGGCCCGCTCGTTTCTTTGAAAATATTTATCATTTGCCAGCCCATTGAGCCTCTTATATTTACCATTTTCTTGTTTAGCTCCACCATCTATATTGTGTTTTGAGAAAAAGCCAATTTATTGACAATGGTGATTGGAATGCTCTATTTGAAGAAGAAAAGGAAAAGTAGTTAGACAATTATATTGTTGATGGTGTTTATTCCTATACAAAAAATATATGAAAAAGCAAAGAAAAATAAAAAGAAATATTCAAAAAAAAAGAAAGAAAAGAAATAGAAAAGAAGCATCAAGGGATGACACCTATTATCGTTGATAAGAGGAATTACTATGCTTATTGTGGATTGGCGTAAGAGAAGGAAAAATGAGAAGAAGAATTGAGAAAGAATGAATAAAAGCACAATATTTATTTGCCTTGCTCTATTTATCGAAAAGTCATTCTCAAGCACATACATGTCTATCCTAGCCTCAAACACTATCCGTACATAACGTTATAACCAAAATTAAAGTCCTATTTGATCTTAGGGTTTGGGATGTGAATTGAAGGATCAGAAGAGCGTGTTTTCGACACTTGACAATTCATTCATGAGATTGCAATCCCACTATATAAATGTTTCTTTCGTGTCATTATGTGCGAATACTTTGCTTTTCTATTACATATTCTCCACCCACACATACTTGAAAGTATATAAAATGCACCTTGTTTCGAGTAATCATTTGTGAGTGCATAACTGGTAAGACTTGAAGTCGAGGCTCGGTCCGGAGGGGGCACTCGAGTTGTCATATGCTTGGATATCAGGACTTATTGATGTTGTAGCCAAAACACACACACACACACACACAAGAAAATGTGCCATGCATTATCTTTATGAGTTAGTTCTTGAAACGGCACAGTTACTTGATATAATTGCAGTGGTTTTGTGGATGTGTTTGAGAGATTAAATTATAATTGCAGATTCTAGTTTATTATTATCATGGCATATAGATTCACTGTGTTTTGTGAGTGATCGCTACTGAAAACCTTAACGAGACCATACTCGTCCTACCAGGACCGCCTGGGATTTAAAGGAACTATTCCTTATTATTTGTAATTTTATTTATTTATTTATTGTCGTTTTGTTTATTCTTTTTGCTCGGGACTAGCAAAGTGTAAGTTGGTGTGTGTGATACATTCGGAAACACACCCAATTATACTTTCTAATTATGCATTTTACTAGCTTGAATTATTGTTATTTAATTATTTTTGTTGTAGTTTCAACCATTCTCAGGTGTATAGGATTAAAGCCGGAAATCATTTAAATAAAGCCCAATTGGAACATACAAATGGCAAGAGCACACTTTTCATACTCCGAGACGTCCATAAAGATGTCCCGAACAACTTTGAAGAAGGGTCCGAAGGCCAAAAACCTAAGCAAGGTAATGAGCATTTAGGGAAGTTTTGAACCGCCAAAAATCGCTCGAGCGAGTTATTGGAAAGGAAATAAATATATTACATTGATTGTAAATAAATTAGATAGATTGATTGATTGTAATTGATTAGGTAGATTGTAAATCACTCAAAATAGGAGGTAGTATATTTTTCTATTATTTCATTTTCTAAAATGAACCTGTACAAAGTCTATATATTGTGCCTCCTTAAGAGAAGAATACATGTCGAAAATCATTTCTCAACATGGTATCAGAGCGGGTTATTTTATTCCAAAATTTTCTCTCGTTCTCAACTGGGTGTAATACTCAATATTTTGTCCTCCTTTCTCGTAAGAAAGCCCTACTCCAGTCCTAACCCCGCCGCCACCACTTCATACAAACCCTAATCCCGCCACCACTTCATACAAACCCTAAAATTTTAAACCATTTAAAAAAGGATATTAGAGCATTTAAATAAAACATTTCAACTTAAAACACAATCACCACATGCATGTCCAAACCACATGCCAAGTCATAAACAAAAATAAACGAGTTCAAGTTTAAAGTTATTACAGACCGGGTGTTAACCTTTCAAATGAAATAAAGTGCGGAAGTAAAGAAATAAAGTAAACTCCAACAAGAGCTAGAGTCTTCAAAGTCCAAGGAATGCAAGAAAACCCCTCCAAGCTAGACCACCGGATTCTTACCTAAAAAGTAGAGGATTAGGCAAAGCCTAGTATAGAAATATAAACAAGCGATGTATATACTAGTTGTGTGCTAGTGCAAGTATACATAAATAAAAGAAGTGAGATGCACGCTTAAGGATCCAATAAGTTTTACATAGAATTTTTCCAAAACAATAGAGATTATTCCAATTTTTCAATTCCAAAAGCCAAGTGACAAACAATTAGGGGTGAAATCGGTTCGGTTCGGTCGGGTTTTTCGGCCGATCAAAACCAAACCGATCGGTTCGGTCCACATTGAGGCAAAACCGAAACCGACAACCGAAAAAATCGGTTCGGTTCGGTTCACTTCGGTTTTCGTTTTTTTTTGGTTTGGAACTAACTACGGATATGAGTTAATATTAACCATAGGTTTAATTTTTTTTCGATTTTTTTCGATTTTTTTCGGGTTTTTTCGGTTTTCGGCCGGGTTCGGGTGGGTTCAGCCCAAAGTCCTACAACCGAACACCGAACCGAATTTTCGGTCGGTTTTTAAAAAAACCGAAAATGGACCGATTACATGTTTGGACAGACCGAAAACCGAAAAAATCGATCGGACTTTTCGGTCGGGTCGGTTTTCGGTTTCGCTTTCACCCCTACAAACAATTGACTTCCTTATCAAAATAAGGGATTTCTAAAATATTTCTAATTACCTTACCTAAATAAGGTTCCAATGATATAAATATAAGTTTAGGCTATTGATTCCGCGTTAGATGCTCGTCAACTATCTAACCGTAAAGTTCCTCGTATTATCCGACTCGGCGGGAGGGTCCAGTCAAACCCCCATTGCGCAATATCGTGAATGCATGGCATCCAGGGATCAAAATCCCATAAATATATAGCCAACTCAAGGATCGATATCCATAACTTTCAATTTAAGTGATTCAAAATCATTATTTTCAAATTCCATAATTCGGGCCAAAAGCCAAATTAAATCATTTTCAATACTTCTTAAGGTACCAATACAAGATTAGAGTTGT
>NMUG010009395.1:0-11293 GCA_002855965.1 Monotropa hypopitys
GCATCCGACTATCCTCTCTATATATATATATATATATAGGTACACATTGGTGAATTGATTATCTTGTTTTAATAGTGTGTTCGACTCCTAGCTTAACATCACTTTAAAACTAAGTCACACGAGTCTCGGCCACCTCACTAAATAAGGACCGGCTTGCCCCAAATGCGGACTATATTTTAGAAGGGTCACATGAGTCTCGAACCGTCCCACGAGTAAGGATCGGCCTACCCCAAACGTGGACCATCATTTTGAAAACCAATTTGGAAAAACCATTAAGCCCGGGATCGATTTAGAGTCTCATTGGCGAGGACAAGGATAGACTCACTCATGTCGAAGTGCCGCGAGGAATGCACTATCATACGAGGTGTCGCGAGGAATACACCATCACACACGAAGTGCCACGAGGGATGCACTATTACACGAGGTGCCACGAGGAATGCACCGAATATACGAAGTGCCATGAGGGATGCACTATCTCACTACAATCAAGGACCACATTGTTTGGTCACCCACACCGCATTCACAATTTAGGTTATTTAAGGTCGGTTGTTTAATAGGTGAATTCAGTAGATTTTAGAGTACAAATCAAAGAGACGAATTCTCCATCAAGGGCAACGAATTTGCCTACGAGGGACGAGTTCCCAAATCGAGGGTGGCGAATTCACCTAAACATTTCCACCATAAGTATCGATAGCCTAGGAACGAGTTCTCTAGTCTAGTGTGACGAATTCACACATACTTACCCAAATCACTTCACCAAGGCATTACAACAAACACCTATTGTGCACAAATGCACACAAGGGTCCTAGTCACCAAGGATACCTAATTTATCATTCCAACTTCTCAATCATAAGTCCAAGACCATATACAAGGGCCAAATCCTCAAGGCCACACACTCAAGGACCTAAGTCGAGATCTCAAGACTACTTACTCAAAAGCCTAAGTATAGTCTCTCACATTTCTCCGAGACTACACACAAGGGTCTACCCATAACTTGACAATTCTACGAAAACATGACTTATACTCGCAAGTCTCTCAGACATTCTATCAAACACCTAGCAGGCCCAAGATCACTGCCTAATTCCACTATATTAAACACTTAGGACAAAATCCCAATTTTCCATCAAACTCCCATAAATCAATTACAAATCCTAGGCACAAAATCATCCATCACACATCCTCACGGTCATTAAGAATTACTGATTCTAATACAAGGATGAGCTCAATTTCATTTTATCAAACATGTAGAGTGCTTAATTTCCAAAACATGGGTTTTTAAGAAAACCTTTGAATTTAATATTGTAAATCAAATTAGGTGACCTAGCATAATCACACGAGCACAAGATAGGAGCGTATTTACCTCAAGCTCCAACAATGGCGGAAACCCTAGCCACGAAATCTTCGACACCGACGAATCTATACACAATAATGGAAAGAGGAAGTCAAGGAGAATCAAAGTCTCCAAAGAGCCAACAAGAGAAAACCACTTTCAAGAATGACTTACCCGAAAATTTGAGAAGATGACGACGATACCTAGGTCACCGGAAAGCTCTTGATGAGGAGAACAAGCTTTCTCTTTGGGATTTCTTGATTTGAGCCCTCTAGGGCCTTGGTATGGAGGAGAGAGGGGAGAGCTTTAATGGAGGTGAGAGATATATACAGAGAGAGTTTAGGGTTGTAATGAGGTAGGGGAAGAGCCCTCAAAATGATTTTAAGGCTAAGGGTTTGATTTAGGGTGAAATGACCACGATACCCCTCATTAAAACCCCAAAATCGCATTTCTGCAGTTCCCCGTCCGGACGAGAGACCCGTCGTCCAGACGAAAACACCATTTCTTCCGGACGAGACCCATCCTCGTCCGGACCAGACCTCCTAAAGCTCTTACCCAAAGTTCTGCTCCCTCGTATAAAACCCCCACAATTCCCGTCTAGACGAGCAGGCAGTAAACTGCTCAGAACTTGCTCCGAAGTCAACCCGACGCTTCTCGACGCATCCTAGGATCCTTCCTCAATGATCCTCAAGTTAAAAATGATGTCCTAAGACAAACTCACAACCTTTCCAAGGGTAGAGAATATCGATTTATATTTTACTAACGAATTTAATTCCGGAAAAATGTATTTAGAAAATATGGATCGTTACATTTCTGATGACATTGACGGGATTTCGACTGTACGACCCGATTATCTATGGAGCATGTTTGGCGATGCGGGCTACTATGATCCGCGGGGGCTGATTTTGCCAGACTGCCTAATAGTTGTGCCGGTTCCCGCAGACGCATATATGCCTTTGCTTTTGTATTGTTGGCGGGGCTATTCTTCCCGAGGTATGATGGGCAGCTGGATCTGCGAGTTGTTTTCTGGTTTGATGTTGTGCTTGAGGGACAGACCATCATACCAATGATTTTGGCGGAGACATTCAGGGGACTGACCCTGTATCTGCTGTCTCATGATTCCCGTGTCTGTGGCGGTGTTGAGCTGTTATATGTTTGGCTTGTCGCCTATGTGTTCAAGGGTCATTCATCCTATCTGTGGTAGTTTTCTGATATACCCTTGCCATTCCTGATTGAACGGATTGTTGATTTGCCTTACATCCCTTAGCGGTTGGATGCTTGGATCGTGGCTTTAGACAGCATTACACCAGATACCATTGTTTAGGATATCGGCATTTTCAGTGCTATGGAGCACACAGTGATTGTACATGGGTTAGGTTTGTCCTTTCTGCTGCTTGTTGGGTTGTATGGCGTGGTGCCGTATTATGGATGCCAAGTCCTTAGACAGTTCGGGCTTGACCAGGATGTTCCGGCCTCTTCTTCGCTTTTCGATGGTAGTAGGTACCATTTTGACTTTGCTAGCGATTTTGCTCATCCGCTAGTTGGAGAGGCTTCTGCTCTGTGGGCTCAGCGGGTTATGATTTCGTCTGCTTGGACCAGTGATAGTTCCTGTATTTTGGAGACGTATCTGTACTGGGTTGTATCGGAGATTGATCGTCAGGCAGGCATGGTAGCCACTTTCCTAGTATACTTAGATCAGTTTCTATTGCCACGGTGGTCATCATACTTGGCATCGCAGACCTCCAGCTACACCTCGCAGATGATGCATTCACATTCATAGAATGCACAGATAACTGGAGAGAGAGATAGGGCCATTCAGCGGACCCGTTTTATTACTGGAGAGCGAGATTCTTTGCGGAGAGATGTCGATCACTTGTCCTTCTAGTTGTCTGACATAGAGGTCGCTGCAGGTAGTTTACAGCGGGACCTAGCAGAGGTGAGAGCTTCAGCCAGCTCGACCAGCACAGTAGCTGCTCTGGAGGATTCTTTGCGATGGGCAACTCAGTGGCATGCGACTCAGCTAGAGGAGATCGACAGACTGCTACGTGAGTTGGCAGATTTGGGTCAGTTATTTGATGAGTCACGTGACCAGATCTGTGACTTAGGCGATGAGATGGATCTACTGCAGGAGGGTTTTGACACCTTGACAAGATCCTATGCTAGTTCAAAGGCAGAGATCCGTAGATCACGCTCTCGGCTATGTGCAGCTCGTTGGCGTTTGGCTCGTGAGAGAGGGATTCACTACCAGGACATAGAGGCCTTACGATCTAGTTTTGCCTCTCTGGAGTATTTGTTCCCTGGCAGATATCCGGATATGACTCAGTTGCATATACTTTTACGGATGCTCCGCTACTTGTTAGATGTGGACAGATCAGGCACAGAGACTGGTACCGTGATGACTGCCAGATATAGAGAGGTTTGCCAGGCTTTGCTGGGCTTGCTGGATGCTTTCTCCCGGAGAAACCTGCAGTAGTTAGCATTCTGCATTCTATGTTTCCTTTTCTGTATAGAATGCCAGTTTTTTTTGTATGAATATATTTCTACTATTTGCAATCCATATCAAATAAGCACATATATTCAGAAACATTTATGGTTCTCTGGTAAGAGAAGATTGATACTCAATTTATGTTTAATCAATTGAAAATGATTTTATAAACAAGGCGTTGTCGTTTAATCGAAGGCGGAAGCCTGGGTTCATCCTTTCCTTGTAAACGGCTTCATTATATTTAGCACATGAAGCGACAGACCACTAAATCAAATCGAACTAGATCTTCAGGGAAGCTGATTCCTCGGAAGGCTGATTTTCACGTAGACATCTATTCTGACTTCATCGCTGTTCAGGCATATTCTGTAGTTTTAGCAAAGTATTGAAAGTCAATTGGTTTATCGAAAACATATTTGGGACAACTCATTTATATTTGACTAATTCATTGAAAACCTATTGGATTCTCTCGCATGCATCGCATACATCTTTTCTGTACACCTGCATACATACACGGCTATTGCATATATCATATGTTTAGAATTTCTCTACTAGGCGTATTCCTAACTCTCTATTTTTAGAGAAAGATGCAGTGATATAACTTGGTGTGGAGTTCCGAGGCAATGGAAGACTTTGAAGACTTTAATTTGTAATACAAGTTTTATTTCATTTCCGCACGTTATTCATTTGGTGGTACCCGGGTCTATAATAATTATATTTAAACTTCATTTACTTTATCTCCTTGTGATATGGACATGTGTATGATGATTGGGGTTTTACATTTTAGTATTTCATTTAAATTACTCTAGTACCCCCCTTTCAAAAAATGGTTTAAATTCTAGAGCTGTTACAATTGGTATCAGAGTCTTAGTTTCAAAAACTTAGGGATACTGGGGAGACACTTAGTCTCGATGGGTGCATTGTGTGACTGCTGCATTACTTTCATATGATCATGCCTGTGTGCTTGAGTGTTTGCATGCATTGCATAAGAACCGATAAGGAAATTTGAAATGAACAATTTTATAAAGGCTTACTCTTGGGGTTCTTTCCTATTGTTGGTTGTCTAGGGTGTTTGACCCTTTGTTGGTGATAGTTGAGTTGTTTTCATAGATTTCCTGCTTGTTGGTATCTATCCCGAGTCTTGGTCGGTGTTTCAACCTAGTCTAGTGGTTATATTTGGTGACTTAATCTTGGTCATATAGACCTCCTTGTTGATGTGATCTCCATTCTTCCTACCTAATATAATTATGTTGGGTCGTTGTGTTGGAGCCTTCTATATTGATCTATAAGTCAGGTATGGTGATTTCCTATTGATGCCCTTAGACTTGGTCTTGTTATTGTTTCTTTCGAGCACTGGATTCCATCCTTATTATCGTGGTTGTGATTGCCTAATCTTCCTTAGGTAGTGGGAAGTGGATTTTATGGGTATCGGATGATCGGACATCCTTTCGTGTCCTCTTGATTAGCGATGATAGCTTGTTATACCGTCTTGCGATCGAATCCTTGAATCTTCTTTGTCGTCTTGATTAGGCCATGGATTGGTACTCCTTGTAGAGTGACTTCACATCTTATAATGTCAACCTCTTGGGCGTCGTTCCGTATAGTATAGGAGTTTATTGTCTCCACATGATTGAGGCTTGGCCCTAACCATGTTCATTCCGAATGTGGATCACCTGGTAGCCTTCTTGGCATTCGCTCTCCTTGGGGTTGATTTTCTTCCCCCCAAATATGTTCTTCTTCATGCTTAACTGTGTGGAATGGATTAGACCCTTCTGGTGGAGTTGGGGTTTGTATTGAAGAACTAGGTGATATTAGGTTCGAGAACCTAGTGGGAGTTGTACCTATTAGTTTGGAAGGTGTTTTGATTGAGATTAAGCCAAGTCATGGTCAAAATCTATGCTTATGTGGTGCTCTAGTTGTCAGGTCTCTCTTGTGATTCTGTACCAAGTTGGTTGGTACGTTGAGACGTGTTAGACGAAAATAGTACCCTACCCTTATTTGGGAGCTAGAGTTGTCGTTAGAGTATAGTTTGGAATTGTTTGAGGTTTCCTTGGCAAGCATCTATGGCTTACCCTCTCTGTTAAATTGTTTGGGATTGAGGAATCATGTGAGAGCGTAGTCTAAGTGAATGAGGATGACGATAGATGTGATGCTTGGTGATGTTAGAAAGTTCTTGGTTAAGTGAGGTCGTCGAGAGAAGTCCAAGTGTTTCTTTTGTGATTTGAGTTGTATCTTGAGGATGAGAAAAAGTCGAGTGAGTAACTTGAGGTGATTAGAGCTAGCCTAGTGAGAGTGTAGGGGATAGCGAGTCAGTGTATGAATTGAGTCTTGTAGGATGATGTGGGGCTTAGAATTTTGTCTAACCCACCTTAGTGCTCTATTGGGGATAGACCTTATTGGCAAGTATGATCATTTGGATCGTGGAAGTGGGACTTAGTTCCCATTTTTCCTTGGTTTGTGGTGATTAGTTCACCATGAGTGTTGGATGACCCCCCCCCTTTGTAATCAGATGTGATGAGGATCATAAAGTTCAAGTTGTCGATAGTGCTCATGTGTAGAAATTGTTTGTCAATGAGTAGGGTGTCTTACTAGAAATTTGGGACCGTCGTGGGAAATTCGTAAAAGTTTGTGATGAGGTTCGTTAGAACTTTGATGATGAGTAATGAGGGAACTTTGTGGTCTTTGGGATGGACTTGGTGGATCATTCCTAGTTTGGGGACGACTTGAGGTTTCGACGAAAGTAAGGTTGATTTCACTTGGTGACTTAGAGATTTGGATGTGAGCAGTGATTTGGAGTGGTTGACCTGAAATATGAATTCCATTTGGGTTGTTCGTATTTTGGGTGATTGAGATTTAGCCGAGTTAGTCATTAAGAGTGGATATTTGGTTCAAGGATGTTGGGGTATTAGCACATTGGTGTGCATAGTAGTCTCTTAGAATATCGTTCGAGAAAGAGGTATATTATGAACCTTGAGTCTGTAATCATGATTTTGATTTGGGGTTGTGGTTACCCTTAGTTTTAGTGTATGGTTGTGAGGGTGTGCTTCTCGGCATAGTGGTGTATTCTCCCCTATTTTTGATTGTTTCAATCGTGTGGTGCCCTTGATTGCATGCAATTCTTAGTATGCTTACCATGTCATATTCATAGGTGTTGGGGTTGGTGGATGGAAGTCGTCACTTAGTCGTTTCTTACCTCATCCATCCTTACGAACTTATATGAGTGAAGGGTGGCTTCTATCTATCTTTGTTTGGAATGTTGATGTTGTGTGCTCGTGCCTTGTCCTAATCGGTGTTAGGATGACTGATTCTTTGGCTATGTGTGAGTTAATTACCCTTGCCATCATATGGCACATTTTTTATCCCTCCATGATGCATTGATGTTGGTTGGAAATCATGGGAGGAGCTCGTTGCTTTGAAAGAACCTTGACTTATTCTTACCAAGATCTTGATGTCGTTCTTATCCTCTGTCGTATCCTTATTGATGATTCATGAACTGTTGGATTTTGTGGCATTTGGTGGGGCAATAGTGTACTCTCCGTCTGTTGTAGTGTGATCTACCTACTCTTATGTGTCCATGCCATTCTCTTTTCCTGGGAGGAGATAGTGGAATTCTGTGGATTTTCCCAAATCTTGCAATCATACTCTTGTTTTGCTTGTGCGCATTGGTTTCTTGTAGGCATTCTTCTCTTGTGACGTCGCTCTACGAATCTGAATCGTTATTATTTCTCCTGTTATCTCTTTCACTTGGTGTTTGAGCACCTCGGATTTAGGGAGAGTATCTCATATCAGTAGCTTGTTTGTGAGAGTAGGTGATATTGATGGTGAATGTTGGTGTTGTTAGTTGGTTGGAAAGGTAAGAATGTTGTTTTTCTTGTGCAGTTATGTTGAGAGTTTCGAGTAGAGTGTGTGTCCCCTTGGGTCGACTGCACCAACTTAGATCTATAGTATTGCTTGGTATGACCGTGTGTGTGTGTAGTCCGTGTCATATGGTGTAGGAAGGACTAGGGAAGATTGATTTGAGAAGGCGGCTGTCCAGCACATCTCAAAATAAACTTCCACGAGTCGTTCCGGTACCGCACTAAGTATCTATGCGGGTTTGGTTGTTTGTGAGGATTGCTACCTTTCTTGAATTTGTTGGTTGAAGGGTGTTTAGTGTGAAATTGGTCTTAGAGTTCTACACTCAATTGTGTGGTTGTCTCGGAATTTATGGATTAGTGTGAGACTCTGGTGGAGATTTGTGGATTAGTGCCAGTTGTTCGGTCAAGTAGTTAACCTTAAGTGTATCGATCTCATGATTTCTGTCTTTGGTGACGAACTGATCTTGAGTTCCATCTCTGTTTCAAGTTTGTGGTGGTGGTTCTTTCATTCCTTCTCAATCCTATCGATGTGTTCATATCGTAGCGGTGTGTCTGTATCATATCAGTGTATCTGTATTGTATCGGCGTGTTCGTATCGTATCAACGTGTCCGTATTGTGTCGGCATGTCCGTATCGTATCGGTGTGTCTATATCGTATCAGCATGTGTTGTCGACATTCAAGTTTTAGATTCTGGGAGTGCTGGTACGTGATTGTTTGGTTGGTACCGATTCCTTTGTAGTATTCTGGGGGCATGGTATTTGGAACCTCTCCTTCTTTGTCAAGATCTTCTACTATATAAATGGTTGGGTGTGGTGAAATGTAGCGGAAGCGTGGTGTATTCCTCCTTTTGGCGAGTTCTTTTTCCTTAGTTGGCATTTTTTGGTGACTGTTCACGTTACCCTATCTTATCCCTCATCGTGGATACCTCTATGGTTGGTTGTAGTCTGAGATTGGGGATTGGGATGGTTATCCTTCCCCTTTGATTTTCCTTGAAACCGTTGCACTGTTGACTATTTGGGCAAGTAGTGAACTCTGGAGTGTGTATGAGAATGTGAAATTCGGATTCTCCCTTGTATATTCATCTTATCGGACCCAGACTTTATGTGATAACCTTCTCTGGAACCATAAATTCCGTGCTTAGTTGTGTTAGTGTCTCGAGTTGTAAGCATGTGGCCTTCGTCATTGGTCCTTGTTTAAGCGAGTTTTGGGGGACAATCTGTTTGTATCTTGGATTCGAGAGAAATATCTAGTTTTTTTTATTCTTAGGTCGTTCCATTCCTGTTTTTGTGTTCTTGTGTGGTCGACGATGGAAATTTTGCAAACAAAATTCCTTTAAGGAGGATGGATTGTAACGGTCCAAAAATTATTAATATGATTTCCCATTATTTTTAATTATCCTTAGGAATATTTATTTAAATTCTTGTAAATTCTTGTTCAGGGGAAATCCTTTATTAGTTCCCTTGAATTAATATTCCCTTCGGTTGATTGAAAATATGTTTCATTCTTGAGTTATAGATTTACGAGCCTCCTCGAAGTGATTGTTGAATCACGAGGAGTTTGGTGTGCACGATATGGGAATTTAATATGTTTAGAGATATTCGGGTGAGTGCCACGAGTGTTTTGGCAATCGCATTTTAAGTGATTGAATTCATCTCAAAATTATCCTATTGATTATTGTGGTGATTGATCTTATAATGTCGTAGGAAATTCAATTACGAATCCAACACAACTTGAATTATTCAAAATGGAGTTCGGACGAGGAAGTTAGGCCCGAATTACCTCGGTAGCAATTTTGGTGCAACTACTGAAGGTTGCGTTACCGGTAACCGGGTTTTGCACATTACCGGTAACCTGGCTCTATTCAGCAAACTCGTGTATGTTGCGTTACCGGTAACCGAGATTTGTGCATTACTGGTAACGAGTCTTGTCTGGCAGACTCCTACATGCTGCGTTACCGGTAACCGGTCTTGGCGCATTACCGATAATGAGTGTCAGGACAGCACTTCTACAGAAGGATTCTGGGGGTGTTTTGGTCATTTTTCACTCATTTTAACTCAACCAAAAATGTAAGGAAGCCCTAAAATCATTCAGAACACATTCTTCTCCCTCTCTCTACCTCCTCATCTATCCTCTCTCAAATCTCTCTCCCTTCTCTCTAAATCCATGGGGGATCGGCTAGGATTCAAGCAAAACCCCAAGGTCTAACATTGGAGTGCTTGTGAAGACCTCCTCGGTGACGTGTTTCGTTCGTACAAGTGTTGGTAACCCTCACCTAGGGTGTGGACGTTTTTGGCTTAAGAGGTAGAGTGGATCTAACCTTATGCTATATATGTGTTGTAGTCTTCTCTCTTTATATACAAAACTAGTATGTATACATGTCTAGGGATTCCCTAGGTTCTTAAAGGTGTATGTGTGGAGTTTGGGGCTCTAATGGCTTTGTGTATAGCCTTCTCCTAACGTCAAATTCATATTCCCAAGGTTAGAATCAAAAGCCCCAATTTTCACTAAAAATCCTAATTCAATTTTATTCTAAGATTTGGGGAAAATGGGATTTAACCTTGGAAATGTCTAATTGTTGTATTAAATTGTAAATTGGCATGTTGATGCCTTTAAAAATATTGAAAAATGATGATATGGCCTAAATTGGGAATTTTGAAAAATTATGGAATTAAATCAAATAGTTGGTTTAATATAGATATTGATCCTCGAGTTGGCTATATTTATGGGATTTTGATCCCAGAATGTTCTATGTTCATGACATTGTGCAATGGGGTCTGATTGGACCCTCCCGTCGAATCGGGTAATACGAGGAATTTATACGGTTAGATAGTTGATGAGCTACTAGCACAGAATATTAGCCTAAACTCTTAAATTATAAATGATTAACCTTATATCGATAAGGACAATTGGAAATCATTTGGAAAACCCTTATTTTGATAAGGTGTGATTTGACACGGATACTTGATGTTTAGCAAATTATTGGAAGTCAATTGATTTATCGAAAACATATTTGGGACAACTCATTTATATTTGACTACTTTATTGAAAACCTATCGGATTCTCTCGCATGCATCGCATACATCTTTTCTGTATACCCGCATGCACACACGGCTATCGCATATATCATATGTTTAGATTTTCTCTACTAGGCATATGTCTAACTCTCTATTTTTAGGGAAAGATCCAGTGATATAGTTTGGAGTGGAGTTTCGAGGCATTGGAAGACTTTGAAGACTTTAATTTGTAATGCACCTTTTATTTCATTTCCGCACGTTATTCATTGGTGGTACCCGAGTCTGTAATAATTAAATTTAAACTTCATTTAGTTTATCTGCTTGTGATGTGGACATGTGTATGATGATTGGGGTTTTACATTTTAGTATTTCATTTAAATTACTCTAGTACCCCTTTTAAAAAATGGTTTAAATTTTGGGGCCGTTACAATGAACTTCTTCACAAAAACTATAATCATACATATGGTATCCTGGACCCTTCACCCAATCTGTTTACTAGAGATCCGACCCTAAACTATCTCTGAATGGATCATGTAAACATAGAAAAAATGTTAGAACTATCCGGCACTGATCACCGGAAAGGCTCTCTGTAATACCCGTGCCAATAGT
>NMUG010009396.1:0-11294 GCA_002855965.1 Monotropa hypopitys
AGAGGACCCAAACATAGAACAACAGAGAGGGGAGGGACCCACCCCGTCGCTGGGATAGGCGTAGGGTTGCTCGGGATCCCCCTCAGCCCAGCGAACACCAGAGCAGGACCAACAGTCACATAGGTGACTCGCAGCAGCAGCTATCAGCTCCCCGTGTGCGGGACTTGAGAGATCAGCTCCCTCCCAGGGCTCCCGCACAAGGTGAGCGTGCGGGCAGACCGCAGAATCCCGCCCCAGTCAACTCCGCGCCAGCAAATTTTGAAGACATGAGGATGTGGCTGGACGAGCGTCTCAAGGACCGGGGAACAGCCCAGGAGACCGCCAAAAGAGCTATTCAGCAGATCACCTCCACCCCGCTCTCCAGGAAAATTACCAACTACCAGATCCCTAGGGGCTTCAATCTTCCCAATTTCCAGAAGTACGATGGGAGGACGGACCCAGTGGCGCATCTAAAGGACTTTCAGCAGTCCCTTATTTTGCACGAAGGGAACGAGAGCCTGTACTGCAGAATGTTCGCATCCAGTTTGGACCGGACAGCGCTCAACTGGTACCACAAGCTAGCACCGCGATCAATTTGCAGCTGGGAGCAGTTGGCCGAAACCTTCGTTGGTAGGTTCATGACCAGCCGAGCAGCGCCCAAACACTTTGACTCTCTGACTTCGTTGAGAAAACGATCAGATGAGTCTCTTAGAGCGTATGCCGGTAGGTATGTGGATATCTACAACGAGGTCGAGGACTGCACCGAAAAGCAGACAGTATCGATGTTCAGATTGGGGCTTTCCTTTGGCGAGAAGATGAGGGAATCCTTGACTCTGACCCCAGTGGAGACCTTCCCTGAGCTGATGGAGTGAGTGGAGCAACATGCAAAGCTGGAAGAAGAAGGCCTCGTGGAAGCAGGTCGTCATGCCAACAGATCGCACTGGACCCATGTGGTGGATTCTGTTGGCAGGAAGAGGAGCAGAAAGAGGAAAGCGTCCCAGCAGTCTCACTCCGAGAAGGCAGAAGAGGCTGAGACAACTCTACAGGTTGCTCACAGGATGCCCAGACCAGGCCCTGAGGTTATAAAGCCATCAGGACAAAGTTCAACACCTCCATCTACAGAATGGTTCACCCTCTGAAGGACGAGCCTTTCTGGAGATGGCCAGCCAAACAAGGAGGAAATCAAACAGAGTTGGAGGCGACGGGACTCAGGTGCAGCTATCACAGGGAGTTTGGTCATATGACCGAACAGTGCCAGATCTACAAGCAGTTCTTGGAAGACCTCATAGAAGCAGGTCATCTGAAGAAGTACATCGCCCAGACACCCTGACAGGACGCCAGGCCTAAACGGGTGGATTTGTGCGACAACTCTTCAGATGAGGACCTCCCTCCACTTGGTACCATCACGATGATCCACGGAGCAATAGAGCCGAGCTCTAAAGCTGAGTCCCGCACACAGAAAAGAAAGGAAGACCACGAGCACCATGTTCTGCAGCTCAGGCAGAAGCGCTAGAGGGAGCAGTGCGGGAAACCTGTCCAGATTTTATTCTCGGAGGAGGACCCGGACGGGGTAGTCTTCCCGCACAACGACGCGCTGGTAATCATCCTCAGCATCAACAGGTACGATATTGAAAGGATTTTGGTGGATTAGGGAAGCTCCACCGACATTCTGTATTTTCAAGCTTTTAACAGGATGGGGTTCACCTAGGCAGATCTCAAGTCAACCAGAACTCCACTCATCAGATTCAGTGCATAGCCAGTATGGCCCTTGAGAGTCATCACCCTCCTAGTCCGAGCAGGGAAGGTGACCCTAGATACATAATTCTTGGTGGTGGATGTACCTTCAGCCTATAACGCCATCATTGGGCGTACTTGGATGCATAGAATGGGGGCCAACCCTTCCACCTACCATAAGATTATCAAATTCTCTGGGCCCAAGGGAATTGAGAGCATCAGAGGAAACCAGAAGTCAGCCAGAAACTGATTCATGGCTTCCATCAAGTCTAGTCCAAATGCCGAGCAGGTAAAATCCATAGAAGTCCCCGATCAACCTGTCTTGGAGGATGTAGGTGTGGACCCCTCCACCCGTGTGGTCGAGAACCTGAGAAAGGTTCCCTCCCACGAGACTGATGAGGAAATGTACTTCTTAATCGGGGAAGAACTCCTTGAGGTAGATGCCTTCGAATTTGTCCAGGTATTGCGGGATCACATCGACGTATTTGCTTGGACCCTAGAGGAGATGCCCGGGGTACAGCCGAGCATAATATGTCATCGGTGAACGTTGATCCTTGCCACAAGCCAGTAATGCAAAAAAGGAGGCGGTCAGCCGCGCAGCACTCAGATGCGGTTATGGAGGAAGTCAACCGTCTAGTCCAGGCAGATGCCATCAGAGAGGTCTACTATCCAGAGTGGCTCTCCAACACTGTGGTGGTCAAGAAAAAGAACGGGACCTGGAGAGTATGCGTGGACTTCACCAGTCTGAACAAGGCCTGTCTCAAGGACAGTTTCCCTATGCCCAAAATTGACCGGCTGGTGGACTCTACAGCGAGATACAAGTGGATGAGCTTTCTGGATGCATACCGAGGCTACCATCAGATCGCCATGTATGAGCTCGACCAAGCGAAGACGTCTTTTATCACACCACTGGGACTTTACTGCTACAAGGTGATGCCTTTTGGACTGCGCAATGCCGGAGCAATGTACCAGAGGCTAGCTACCCTCATGTTCAAAGATCTGCTGGGAAAGAGCATGAAGGTGTACATCGACGACATGGTGGTAAAGTCAAGAGAGGCGGTCTCCCACTTGGACGATCTCCGCCGCACCTTCCAGGTACTTCGAGACTATAAGCTAAAGCTAAATGCCTCCAAGTGTGCTTTCGTGGTAAGCTCCGGAAATTTCTTGGGGCACCTGGTGACTCGGAGGGGCATAGAGGCAAACCCCGATCAGATAATTGCATTGCAAAACCTCCAAAGTCAACGTCTGACTGGGATGGTTGCCGCGCTCAACCGATTCATCAGCCGTTCATCGGACAAATGCAGACCCTTCTTCCAGCTTTCCAGAAAAAGAATAAACTACTTTTGGGGGGCAGATTGTGAAGAAGCCTTCCAGCAGTTAAAGAAATACATAGCTGCACCACTGCTGATTGCCACACCAGATCCAGGCGATGTGCTGATCGCTTATCTAGCGGTATCAGAGCACGCGGTCAGCGCTGTGCTTATCAAATAGGAGGAAGGACAGCAAAAGCCGGTGTACTATGTCAGCAAGACTCTGTTAGACGCAGAGACCAGGGACCTCCCTTTGGAGAAGTTGATTTTAGCCCTAGTGATGACTTCAAGGAAATTGCAGCACTACTTCCTAGCTCACACCATCGAAGTACCAACCGTTTACACTATTGGATCTGTCCTGAGAAAGGCAGATCTGTCAGGAAGGGTTGCAGAGTTCTCATACGAGCCTGCACAGACACCCCCACCACAGACAGTGGACGAGCAAGCAACTCCCGTTCATCCCGCGTTGCCAGATGTTGATGAGCCGAACACGAAGGAACAGTGGAAGCTATTTGTGGACGGATCATCATGCAACAAAGGATCAGGAATGGGCATTGTTCTGTTTTCCCCTGAAGGACTGGCCCTGGAGCAGTCCGTTCGATTATCTTTTAAAGCCTCCAACAACGAGGCAGAGTATGAAGCACTGATAACAGGTTTGAAGAGTGCAAGGAGGTGCGGAGCTGAAGATTTACTCATCCATTGCGATAGCCAGCTTATGGTCAACCAGCTCTCATGAGAATACGCCACCAAGGATGACAAGATGACATCTTATACAACCTTGGCCAAGAAACTTTTGCAGCAATTCAAGAAAATAGAGATGGTCCAGATGAGCTCTAGACAGAACAACCACTCAGATGCCTTGGCCTGCCTTGCCTCCTTCGTATCTTCCGAGCTTCGCCGCACAATAAGTGTAGATTCTCTATCTCAGCCGAGTATCCAATCGACAGACTCGGATGAGACTTTCGATTTGGATACAGGCCCGAGCTGGATGGATGCAATCGTCGCTTACCTAGCGCGGGATGAGCTCCCCACAGACAAGAAGGAAGCTCACAAGATCCGGATCAAGTCAACCAAGTACTGGCTCTCACCAAACAAAATCCTGTACAGAAAATCATTCACAGGGTCGTACTTGCGTTGTGTCCACCCTGACCTTGTTCAACGATTTCTGTTTGAAATCTACGAGGGGGTGTGCGGCAGCCACACTGGTGGGCGTTCCATAGCCCACAAGGCCATCTCACAGGGATATTGGTGGCAATATATGCAAGAAGATGCCAAGGTCTACGTTAGAAACTGCGAAAAATGTCAAAAAAATTCGCCCATTATTCACACGCCTTCGGCAGACCTAGCACCACTCAGGAGTTCTTGGCCTTTCGCTTAGTGGGGCATTCACATCGTGGGGCCCATGCCGCAAGCAAAGGGCATGAAGAAGTATCTGCTGGTGGCAACTGACTACTTCACCAAGTGGATCGAGACAGAGCCACTTACCAAGATCACTAAGCGCAACACAGAACAATTTGTGTGGAGGAACATCATCACCAGATTTGGAATCCCCTATGCCATTGTATCAGACAATGGCACCCAGTTCCAAGACAAATTCAAGTCATTTTGTTCCACCTACAAGATCAAGAACTTCTATGCTTCTGTCAGTTATCCACAGTGCAACGGTCAAGCTGAAGCCTCCAACAAGACTATCTTGGATGACATCAAGAAGAGATTGGACAAGGCCAAGGGAAGATGGGTTGATGAGCTACCACTAGTTCTTTGGGCTTACCGCACAACACCTAGGATATCTACACGTGAAACTCCTTTCTCTCTAGCATACGGCACACAGGCAGACATCCCTTTAGAGGTTGGCATCCCAACCATCCGCACTGATCTAGTGGAACAAGGGGGCAATGACAACGCCCTAGCCGTGCAGCTAGACCTCGCCGAAGAAAAGAGGGAACGAGCATTGGTCAAGCTAGCCTCTTACCAAGAGCAACTGGCCAAATTCCACAACAGAAAAGTTCACCCAAGGAAATTTGGAGTTGGCGACCTGGTCTTGAGGAAGGTCCTTGGCAACACGAAAGACCCATCAGATGGCAAACTAGGACCGGATTGGAAGCTAGTCTGGGAGCATACCGATTGACAGATCTGGATGGCGGCAATGTCCCGCGCACCTGGAATGTCTCCAACCTTAAGAAGTTTTTTCAGTAATTTTTCCTTTTCGGCAATGTATCAGAGTTCATCAATAAAGTTTCAACTTCCCTCAGATTTAGTCCTCAGTGCTCGGCAGCTTCGTTGGAGTAAGGAAGCAGATGCTTGCCAGACCTCCACTTCCTTACTAGGGGGCAATGGTCCTGGATAGAGAATACTCGGGATAATTATCCCGAGATCAGAATCTTACAGGGGACCAAAAATCCCAAGGAACTGATCTCAAAACCAGCAAAGGTCAATGGTCCTGGGTAGAGAATACTCAGGATAGTTGTCCCGAGATCAGAACCTTACAGGGGATCACGATGTCCCAAGGAACTGATCTCAAAACCAGCAAAGGTCAATGGTCCTGGGTAGAGAATACTCAGGATAGTTGTCCCGAGATCAGAACCTTACAGGGGACCACGATGTCCCAAGGAACTGATCTCAAAACCAATAAAGGTCATTGGTCCCGAGCAGAGAATGCTTAGAATAAATGTCCCGAGATCAGAACCTTACAGGGGACCAGAAGTCCCAAAAAACTGATCTCAAAACCAGCAAAGGTCATTAGTCCCGAGCAGAGAATGCTTGGGATAAATGTCCCTAGATCAGAATCTTATAGGGGACTAGAAAATCCCAAGCGACTGATCTCAAAACCAGAAGCAAATGACACCCTTGAACAAAACATGTTCTGAGAAATGTCATAAGGCAAAGTTCTTTACAGGGAATCATGAGTTCCAAAGAACTAACCCAAAGGAGTCATCTTACAGGGGACAAGTAGTCCCAAGATGCTCCCGGGTAAAGGAATAATCGCAGTGCGGCTGAACTAGGGTAGGATCCTTTAGGGAACTAGTAAGTTTCAAGGACACCCTGCCGCAGTGTAGATCATTTATAAGGAGACCCTCAGGAGGACCAAGGTCCCAGGGTAACCTTAGAGTACAGAAAACAAAACAAGTTAAAGCAAAAGAAGAAAGCGCATCATTTCATTACTTAAAGGAGGGCTGGTGCAAGTACATTACAAACAGAGAAAAGAAAAATAGTAAAAACGAAAGAAGAAGACAAAGTTAAGCTTGTTTCTCTACGGTTTCCTCCCCTGCTATCTTCTCCACCAGTCCGGCAATAGGAGTGTCTGGGTGGCCCCCTTCAACGGAAAGATCAGCAAGAGCCGAAGTCGCAGGAGGGACGATTGGTGCAGAAGCAGAAGCCCCATCAACGGGCGCCGGAGGGAGTGCACCGCCAGGAGCAGTCTGGGGATCCTCCCTCCACAATGGAGAATCCGCCGCAGTACCGCATGCTTCTAGGGCGAGGTTCCAGATCTCTGCAAAGAATACCTCCCTGATCTCCGGAAGCTGCTCTTGAAAGGAACGCTCATAGTCAGCCTTGGTAGCGGCAGCACCCTTGTCATAGGCTACAGTATAGCCGTCCAAAATTTGCTGATGCACCTTCTCCAGCTCGAGCTTCCTCTCTGTCAACTGTTTGTTGTGAGACGCCCGTTCAGCCTCAAAGTCCTTCTTTGCAAGGTCGAACGTCTTGGTCTTTGACTCCAGCTCGGCACGGACATCAGCTAGAGCCTTCGCTTTATTCTCCTCAACCTTGGCCATCAAGCCGCTCAGCCTGGCCACCTCGGCTTTGGAGGCCTCTAGCTCGGCACGGGCACCAGCTAGACTCTTCTTGTCATCCTTATGCCTCTTCTTGTCATCCTCGTGCCTCTTCCTCAGAGTCGCAATGTTATCACAGGCGACCTTCAGCTTGTCGTGCGCCTTGGACAGCTCGATTTGGAGGGGGACGATGCGCAAGTCAACCTCAGTGGAGATTTAAAGGGCCTGCTCAAAGAAAAATTGTGAGAAAACAGCCAAAATAGAAAGACAAAATCGACAAATGGACAAAAGCAACAACCAGAGGCGATTACCTTAATTGCGTACACCAGCGAACGACGGGACAGCTCTGCCGGGCTGTGTTTCTGCTCTTCTGCAATGTCAAGGGGAAACATCACTGCGCGGCAGAGCTCGCGAGCATTGTCTCCATCAAACACCCTGGCTCCCTTCTGCACGGGAGTCCCGTCTTCTCTCAGTATGACGGGTTCCCAGGGCCCAGCAAAACTACCGGCAGCATCGGTAGCAACCTCCTGGTGATCAGCTCCAGCAGGGCCTTTGTTATTCAACTTCTTAGCAGCGGCAGGATCTGTCGGCGGATCAGCCACGCACTTTGGAGCAGCGCGGGGGCAGGTCAGTCGCCGCAGGGATTACGGGACGGACCTGAGGAGATAGAGGAGGGGTTACCTTGGCAGCAGTGAGCGAGATTGCCGCTTCACCGCCGGTTTGAGTTACTCCCCGCGGTGGGGTGAGCGAGCGACCTCCCAAAGTCCTCCCAGCAACTTGGGTCCTCCTAGCAATTTCGGCAACTCTGTCTTCTACCTGTTTAGTTTGGTCCTCCCAGTCGCGCAGCTGGCGCCGATCAGGAATAAGGTTGGGCGGCTCCCGCGTAGACGGACCAGTAGTAGATGGATCAGCAGGTTGAGTAATAGCCTCCCACCTATCAATCACAGCAAGATCGTCGCTATCAGTGCTTTCCTCTTCGGCAGTTCCCTCCCTTTCTTCGCTGCTCTTCTCCTCTTCTTCTTCTTTAGTGATGTCGACCAAGGGGATAGGAGCAGGTGCAGCAGGAGCGGGAGGAGCGATTTGAAGTTCAGCCGTAGGTCGCCGAATACCGCGATACCCTCGGTAGTGCGGGGTGTAGCCCAGAAGCCTGTCGACAGACCTGTCTAAGAGTTCCCCGGATGGATTGCGAAAGTTGAGAGCCTTGAGCACCTCTTGTCGCCTGTAGCGTAGATTGTTCAGGGAATTGCGGTTCACGAAATCGTCTGCAGCAAAACAAGGAACAAGCAGTTAGACAACAGTTATCGTGAAAAAGCAGTAAGGAATTGACAGAAAGGAAAAAGAAGAAAACTGACGAGGGGCCTCATCTCTGCGAGGAACCGGATAATCCCTTCTCGAGCCCGGGGAGAACTCCCAGTTCCCAGTCACGATCAGAAAGTCATCGTCGTCCCCTTTGGCGGAGTCCGGAAGCCACTCGACCAGTCTGACCCTGTTGAGGCGATGCTTCAGGTACCAGGAGTTTCTGCCAGTGCGACTGACGGTATAATTGTATAGAATCTCCCAGATAGTCATCCTTGAACCCGCAAGTTGGTTCAAGGCAGCAACACCCATTACAGCCCGGACTGTGTTGGCCGCTACTTGCATCAGAGTCAAATACAAGTACGAGAGAAAATTGCAGAGAAGAGGATGAAGGAGAAATCGAACCCCACCCTCCACGACATGGATCAGTCGGACGTGGAGGGTATCTCTATCGGTCGTCGCCCTGTTGTAACCCGGGGGAGCCAGTTCAATCCATACATCGTCTGGAACCCCGTACTCAGCCCTAAAGGCTTCGAGTCCCTCGGGGGTGTCGACCAGCGATCTAAAAAAACCCATGGTTAGAGAAATACAACTTACTCAGAAAGGAAGAGCAGAAGAGAGACGAAGTTCAGAAGACTCGGGGTTCAGGGCGGGCGCAAGGGAGATGAAGAAGGAATGATTTTCGAATTTTGGCAAAGGAGCTATTTTATATTGCGCGCCCGCACGTTTCCCAAAGCGGCGGCATGCACACGACCATCATTCCCAACTGTCATATTCTGCCTCGTGCAGAGTGCATGGGACCCAGCCATTAAATGCGCATTTAATGAGGCGCCGCTTCAAGAAGTGGCGGTTGGCCTTATCCGGGCATTGGAACGTCAGCGTTTTGAAGACTGGGAGCTCTGCCCACTTTTGCTGTGCGGCTAAAGCAGCCAGAGCTAGGGGACAATTGTGGTAGGGTAAATCGAGTTCTGTCACGCGTCAAGATCATAGCCGCACTGACCCAACTTCAGAGCGGGCCCAAATCGCCATGTCATCAGCATCCTGCATTGTGTGGATTAGGTCGGCCTGTGCGGCTAGACATCCCCGCAGTGCGGGGTAATCTTATACCAGGTCTGGTATAGCTAGACACGTTTCACAGCAAAGCCCGCTGTGCGGATCAGGTCGGCTCCTTGCGACCGACATCCACCAGCGCGGCACCCAGTAAAACAGTGCGGGAAGTGAGGCAGACGAGGAGTCCACGTGTCAGTCAGCTAGAAGGCGGTACGCCAGCATGCGTGTCAGACTTTCCCTTTCCAAGAGAATATTCAGTGTCCAATAGCAGTAAAAAGGTGTGCAGACGTTCGATCTTGCCGGGAATGTGGTAGACCCACGCTCTGTCCGAGGAGAACAGATGAGAGGTCCGAGGAAGACCTCGTTCCCAGCAAGAAGCTGGGAACCCGGAAGGCAGAGGTATTTAAGCGGGAGTCCACCCACCTGAGAAAGGTAATTTGCTCTCTCACTCTCTTGCGCTTACAGTTTGCAGTTCATCTTCGATCAGGACTAACTTAGTCATCGGAGAGTCTTCCGGCCGCTAGAGGCGGGAGGTCCTCTAACTATTTTCTTTGAGTGCAGGCAGGGCTTGGGACGGAGCATCTTTGCAGGATAGTCAGACAATCCAGAAAAGCAATCGTTTATCGGCAAGGGTAGTGTACGCACATTTTACCCTCGCACACTAACATTTTTGTTTAAATAATTATTCCTCCCAACCCCAAGATTCTCTTCAGTTCAGTTTTTGTATTGGATGGTCATATTTTTTTTTGGAAACAAAAATGTTATTGAATACTGAATAGATACAACATTTACATTAAATAACAACATATGATAAATGCTCCTCCCCCCATTTTCCGGATATACCCAAGTGAAATAACTTCACCTATGAGATCCACCCAAGCACTTTACCTTCTGTCCAATCACAAGTATATTGGTCAGGAATCATTAAAATCTTACCCCACCACCATCAATGCACTGGAACGGGAAGAGTCCCCTCCACCCTCAATTACCCTCCAAACTGGATCCGTTTCACATCCCCTTTGAAGGAGACCCCCCCTTGAGAATTAGATCCGCCTAATACTCTTGCCTGAGACTCTTCCTCACACAATCATACTCCCGGGTCGAGTTTGCGAACGCCTATGCACCGGTTGTTGCAGATTCCCTCTTCATTTGCTTCATACCTTTGGCCCCGATGAACTGCTGCCTGGACTTCTACGCTGTGATTGACCTTGCCTCTGACTCCGGTACTCATCCTCCCCTAATCTTAGTTGATTGCTTTAATTAGACCTTGCAAATCCCTTATGATATCTGAGTGATGATAATGTTCCAGGTCTACTACTGCTTTGGCCCACGACGCTGTTCTTGCTTCCACCAGGTTTGCTATCGCCTCCACATTTACTTTAGTTTTATTGAATATGCAAGCATTTCTTGCTAGCCATATTGATCAAATTACGGCAAAAAAGGATAACCTCCATATCTTTCTCGCTCTTCCTTTCCAATGAGAGTGCCACCACCACTGAAAGCATCCATTAACCGTCTGTGGGCTCACCCAGCTCGTCCCCCACCACTGTACAACCCTAGCCCAGATTAACCCACTCACTTTGCACCCGACCAGCACATGATCTGCAGATTCCTTCTCTATTCTACACATAGGACATTCCTCAGTGACTGAATTATGACTAACAATTTTCCTTTTTAGTAAGAGATCTCTAGTTTTTATCGCCCCTTGGATTGCAAACCAGCCGAACAATTCAACCTTTGGGGGGGCCAGATTGGCCAAAATCTTTGCAATTCCTATATCCCCAGAGATGTTGTTCATATCAATTTTCTCATATGTTTGCTTAACCGAAAAAATCCCTTCTGCCGCCCATATCCACTTAAGGGTATCCTCCTCCGAGGGCAACGTTTGAATAAGATTGATAGCGGTAGTAATGTTTTCCCACACATCCTCCTCCCACGCAAAAAGGTTTCTTTTGAACAATTGGACTTCCAAGTTGACTGATAACACCTCCTTCATCTGAGAAAATGATGCTGATTGGAACGTTGATATCCTGTACAATCTAGGAAAAGAATCCTTCAGCTTAACCTGATTCAGCCACGGATAATCCCAAAAACTTACTGATTTTTCCGATTTGATTATCCACGAGAAGCCTTTTAACATAATTTCTTCCATACA